>JADBJO010006880.1:20000-27500 GCA_016801955.1 Conus betulinus
CAGAGGACACAAAAGTCGGGGGGGGGGGGGGGGGGGGGGGGGGGGGGGGCGCGCGCAAGGTGGAGACACACTGAATCTAAAAGGGACACAGAACCCCTTCATGGACAAAGAGAACACGGAACCCTGTGTTCATGAGTTGGGGGTGGGGGGTAGCCGGGGATTGTGAAGGTATGAAACAGCAGTATCTTACAGAAAGAGAACAAGCAGCGCTGCAATGGCTGATGAGAACGGAAGCCTTTTAGAAAGATTACACAAAATCCCATGGGAGGAAAAAACACCGAACCTTGCAGAAAGAGGATACGAAACCCTTTTTGGGGGTGGGGGTGGGGAAAGTGAAACTGATCTTGAACCTTAAAGAAAGAAGACACAAAACCCTGTTCATGGATAAAGTGACACCGAATCTTGTAAAAAGAAACACAAAACCTTTGAAGGGGAAGGGGGAGACAGACACCTAACTTTACAGAAACTGGACTCGAAAACATTGCAGAAAGAGAACACCGAAACTGCTTGCAGAGAGAAAGTGACACCAATTCTAGAAAGAGGACAGGAAACCCTAACAGGTGTGGTGGTGTGCGTGAAACACAGAGCCTTGAAATAAAGAAAACACGAAATTTGAAGGAGAAAAGGAGAAACGACACACGAGCCTAATATGAAAGATAAACACAAAACCTTGAAGGAGAAACGACACACCGAGCCTAATTGAAAGATAACACAAAACTTTGAAGGAGAAACGACACACCGAGCTAATTTAATATGAAAGAGGACACAAAAGCCCTTGGAGAAAACTGACACACCGAGCCTAATTTGAAAGATAACACAAAACCTTGTGATGGGAGAAGAGGCACCGAACACGGCACAAAAAAGTAATCCGATAGAGAACACCTTTTTGGGGGGGGGGGGGGGGGGGGGGGGGGGAGGGGGGCACGAAACTTGGGGAAGGAAACACTGAACCTTGTTAAAAGAGGACAGGAAATTCTGTGTGGAGAAAAGAGATACAGGACAAAGTAGAAAGAGGAGACAAAACCCTGTGGATCAGGGGGAGGGGTAGAGAAGGAGGGGCTGGGGGTGTGTTTTGAGAACCATCTTTGTAGAAAGATAACCAGAACACTGTGGAGAGGAGATAAGAGACACGGACTTCGAGGGAAGAGACACGAAACTCTGGGGGCGCGAAAAGGGGCGACGATTCATAAAGAAAAGGACAAGAACCCCAGGGGGTGGAGGAGGAGGAGGGAGGGGGGGGGGTATGAAGAGAACCGAACTTTATATTAAGGACATGAGACACTGGGGGTAGGGGGGAAAAAAGAAACGGCGAACGTTAAAGAAAAGGATAGGAAATCAGGGAGAGAGGGTGGACACACCAATCCTTACAGAAAAGAAAGGCTGGAGTGGGGTGAGAGAGAGGATCGACACCAAACCGTACTACTAAAAGACTAGATACCCTGGAAAGGTGGTGAGGAAGATACACCGTGCTTTACAGATAGAAAGAAACGAAAGCAATGCCGCAGGGAATGAGAGACACCCGAACCTTGAAGAAAGAACACGTAATCCTGAATGGGCGAAAACAAAAAAAAAAACGAACCCTAATAGAGGATACAAAAACCATGTCAAGGGGGAAAAAGAGAGAGACACCGAACCTCATTTAAATAAGGGGAGTCACAACCGCCCCAGGGAAAAAGAAACATCGATTCTTACAGAAAGATTACATGGAACCGAGGGGGGGGGGGGGGGTGCTGGGAAGGCATAGACACTTATAGAACCTTACAGAACGAGGACACGAAAACCTGTAGGGGTGAAAAGACACAGAATATTGTAGAAAGTAGACAAGAGGACAAGGGAGGGAGGCAGGGACAGGCTCGCCAAATCTCACGAAAAAAAGGGGAGACAAAACCCAGGGGTGGGGGGTAGAGAGAGGACGAAAACACAAAAAGGACACGAAATCCAGTGGGGGAAAAAGAGTCAGCAAGCCTCATAGACAGAGGACACAAAGCCCCGTGGAGGGGGTGGGAAAAGGCAGCTACACTAAGCCTCATAGACAGAGGACACAAAGCCCCGTGGAGGGGTGGGGGAAAGGCAGACACAAAGCCTCATAGACAGAGGAGGACATGAAGCCCCGTGGAGGGGTGGGGAAGGGAAAGTCACTAAGCCTCATAGAGAGGACATGAAGCCCCGTGGAGGGGTGGGGAAGGGCAGAGACACTAAGCCTCATAGACAGAGGACATGAAAGCCCCGTGGAGGGATGGGGGGGGAAAGGCAGACACTAAGCCTCATAGACAGAGGACATGAAGCCCGTGGAGGGATGGGAAAAGAGTCAGCAAGCCTCATAGACAGAGGACATGAAGCCCCGTGAAGGGGTGGGGAAAGGCAGACACTAAGCCTCATAGACAGAGGACATGAAGCCCTGTGGAAGGGATGGGAAAAAAAGCAGTCAGCAAGCCTCATAGACAGACACACAAAGCCCCCGTGAAGGGGTGGGGAAAGGCAGACACTAAGCCTCATAGACAGAGGGACATGAAGCCCTATGGAGGGATGGGAAAAGAGTCAGCAAGCCTCATAGACAGAGGACATGAAGCCCGTGTGGAGGGTGGGGAAAGGCAGACAGCTAAGCCTCATAGACAGAGGACATGAAGCCCCGTGGAGGGGTGGGGAAAGGCAGACAGCAAGCCTCATAGACAGAGGACATGAAGCCCTGTGGAGAGGGTGGGGAAAGATTCAGCAAGCCTCATAGACAGAGGACACGAAGCCCCGTGGAGGGGTGGGGAAACAGTCAGCAAGCCTCATAGACAGAGGACACGAAGCCCCGTGGAGGGGTGGGGGAAAGAGTCAGCAAGCCTCATAGACAGAGGACACGAAGCCCCGTGGAGGGGTGGGAAAGGGCACAGTCAGCAAGCCTCATAGAGGACATGAAGCCCCCCGTGGAGGGGTGGGAAAGGGCAGACACTTTTCCTCACAGAAAGTGGGACATAAAACTGTGAAGGGATAAAAAAGACTCTCAGCCTTGTAAGAAAAAGTCCGAGTGACTGACGTTCGTTCACCTGAATGACGGAAAACGAATGATCTGCATCAGCAGGCGGCTCTTCATTCGGCTCCACCCAGGTCGGAAGCTCCTTGTGTAAATGCGAGTGTGGACTGTAAAGCGCTTAGAGCTTGATTTCTAATCGAGGACAGGCGCTATAATGACGATAACAATATAATCTGAAAGAACACACTGATACCAGGTACTAAACGTATTCAAGAACAACAGAGGCCCACATCAGCCCACTCGACTGTGAAAGAACAGGCTCACTACACTGGGAAAAAAAAAAAAACGAAGGAAAAAAAGGAGAGAGGATAAGAATAAGAAGCTAGAAGACTACTTAGCTGCATTCGCCGAGTTCGCTCGTCCCGGTCTCCGTTTTCCGCAGCCGTTGATGCAGGAAATCTTTGGTCCTGTTGATGAAACCATATTTTAGCGTCTGATCTTCGCAGTGAAGCAATGTTTTAGGATCAAGCATGGTGAAGTAAAAATGAACGCACTTAATACGTGAAGTAACGTACATTGATAGACAATAGCAAACGGACCCTTGAATATTTGACTAATGGTATCTTTACACGTTACAAACATCAGTCATCAACAAAGCACAAAACAATTCCTATCCGGGCAATACTATTTTATGCATTATTCTGTATCATCTGCTGAGGTATGCATTTGTCAAAAATTCACATGTTTTGCCGGGCTTAGACCTAAAGTCTGTGCAGAATAATAGAAGTCTTTACCTGTCCAAGTGGAGCAGTAGGCGAGTGCACCTCTTCATTCAGGCCCTCAAAATTGGATGCGCGTCATCGTCCACCCTTGCTGAACGCCACAGAAAAGAAGTGTAGACTGCCACTGCCGGCACTGCAACAGACGAGACAATGTATCAGTGAATGAGATTGCTGGAATGAGCAGCGTGGGAATACCATCGAGAGAGGATAATACATAAAAAAAAAAAATGGAAAAACAAACAAGCACAAAGACAGAGAAGAGGGGAGACAGACAGGAAATGCGGAAACAGATGAGGAATTACGGTGGTACATCATATACAAACGGCGGCAAGTCATGGTTTGAAATCGGAAATGTAACTTAAAATTATGAATATGGCTCGAAAACGTAAAGAGTCAAAACGGAATGCGGAAAAAAAACTGAACAGCAAGTTGTCTGGGTACATGGAATGGTTTTAGTCCGAAGGAGACCAACACGTCACACGAGACTGGAAACTGCCAACGGTTTCTGATTTAGAAGGTGCACAGGAGAGATCGATCGATGCACTCTCATAGATTTCTTTGCTTATGTACAGAGTGTGACCGCACTGCCAGTCACTTGGGACTGTACATGTAAATCGTCAGAGGCAGAATATCGCTTGGGGCCACATTGCACACTTTAAACGTCTTTTTCACAGTACTTGTTCACAGAGAGCGATTTTGCTCGAAGGTTAGATATACCTTTGTTCAATCTAGACATCTATGCAAAGGGAAACTGGAGCGAGAGAGAAATGGAGGAGAGAGAAGACAGAGAGAGACAGAGACAGAGAGAGAGGAGGGTGGAGGGTGGGAGACTGAAAGACAGATGAACTTAAACGAATAGAGTTTGTGAAAAGATATGCCCGTAAATCATAAAGATATATAGCCCAAATCACACAATCAAAAAACGTTTTTAAAAATGGTTAGGGGTTTTTTTTTTTTTTTTTTTTTTTTTTTTTTACAATCTGCCTTCAACAAACGCAGTTTACTTTTTTTGTAGTGCACTCTACGATTTGAATTTTAACGACACAAGTCTTTTGCCATCAAAATCAAGTATGATTGCCTCTGGTGTCTACGACATTCGACAAAGCCCCTTCATCTGTTTAAGTTTGTGCACATACCTCCACCACTTGTCTGAAATCCGTAAAACACGCCAGAGAAATTAAAACGTGAATACAATGCACACAGCTGCCCATGGAGTGGGACTGACTGTATTTGGGGGGAAAAAAAAAGTATCATAGACAATAAGGAAACTGTAATTGCAGACCTACTTTGGGCAACGAAAGTCACCACTTCTGGAATTACCTTAACAGCAATTTAAGTATATCTTTGCTACATAAAAGCGAATAAAAAAAAATTCTCTCAAACTATGTACTTTGTTAGAGTAATTAATCCCATCTCGTCTTCCTGTTTGCCCACAAACTCTGGGAGTCTAAAATCTTCGCGAGTCCTACAACCTTCATGATTCCAGGAACTCTATCAGAAAATCGGCCGCAGCGGGCCCTGTATTGCTGTATATTGACGTTGTGACTACTACTACTGTGTATGCACCCTGTAAAGTTCTTTGCAACACGCATTGCTAAAGTTCTGAGCAACACGCATTGCTAAAGGTTCTGAGCAACACGCATTGGTAAAGGTTCAGAGCAACACGCATTGTTTCAGGGCAAGTTCTGAGCAACACGCATTGCTAAAGGTTGCAGAGCAATACGCATTGTAAAAGTTCAGAGCAACACGCATGTTAAAGCTAAAGGGCAATACGCATTGTAAAGGTTCACGCATTGCAATTAAAGGTTCAGGGCAATACGCATTGCTAAAGGTTCAGAGCAAAACGCATTGCATTGCTAAAGTTTCAGAGCAACACGCATTGCTAAAGGTTCAGAGCAATACGCATTTCAAAAGGTTCAGAGCAACACGCATTGCTAGAGGTTCAGAGCAATACGCATTGTTGAAAGTTTCCTTCGTGTCTGCCATTTCACAGAGAAGTCTTCTTTTCGGTAAAAGCTGATGTACTTAAATCTAAGGACACTGCACCTTTCATTTGCATTTTAGGAGATTCTGAATATTTTGCCTGCAACAAAACTGACCTTGACCTCTAACGGAGAGACCAGCTCTTGTGCGAGAAGAGGGTATGAAAGCCCCCCCCCCCCCCCCCCCCCCCCCCCCCCCCCCCCCACCCCAATCCACCCCTCCTTCTCCTAAAATCGTTAAGCCAATGTTTGACAACTCCGAACAGAAAGCCAGTGAGGTCAAAATGTGCCTACACTTTGAATGGATACCGGCTCATCACTAGCGTTTTACAGATGGCACTCTAATGATATAGCACCACCTGTCCAAGCTATTCTTAAACGGCTCACGTCCGATATAGAACAGTAATAAGAATCCCAAGTGTGGATTTCGATTTTGTGATAAGTGACGTGCGGGAATACCAATCTGACTATGTGCCAGAATGATCAACCTCAAGATCGAGGGTGAAAGGAAAGAAAACTCGGTATGGGGTAAACACGACGAGGATGAACGAGAGAAACCGCCTCTCACTGTGCGCGCACGCGCGCGTACGTATGTGTGTGTGTGTGCGTGTGTGTGTGTGTGTGTGTGTGTGAGATATGTGTGTGTGTGTGTGTGTGTGTGTGTGTGTGTGTGTGTGTGTGTGTGTGTGTGTGTGCGTGTGCGAAAGGGTGGGGGTGTCATAGCGGGCCGACGACAGAACGAGACGGCAACATTGCGGGTTGGTTATTTGGCCAGAGAGAGAGATTGTGTGCGAGTGTCGCGAGAGAGAGAGTGAGAGGAGAGAGAGAGAGAGAGAGAGAGAGAGAGAGAGAGAGAGAGAGAGAGAAATTGTGTGCGAGTGCGTCTGAGAAAATGAGCGAGAGAGAGAGAGAGGCGACATAGCGGGGTGACAGCACAATGGGGGGGGGGGGGGGGGGGGGGGGGGGGCAACATGCGGGTTGGTGACCTGGCATGATGGTGACGGTGGCAACCTTTCAAACTGTCCTAAACGGTCAGTTCTCTCCCCTTCCGATCAAAATTCATACCTTGGAGAGAGAGAGAGAGAGAGAGAGAGAGAGAGAGGGGAGGGAGGGGGTATGTGGTATCATTCCGTTAGTTTCGGTTTATCGGACGTTGGATTTTTCTAAATTAGCAAAACGTGTAGGGGATGAATTTGAATGAAGTTGGGGTTACGTGGGGATGAGGTGTTGGTGTGTACTGGACTGGGATTACCTTTCTAACCCCTCTTCTGGTCCGCTTGACATTTCATTCTGACACTTGGAGAGTTTCCGTGTGTGTGCGCGCGCTTTTTTTCTTTCCAGATTAAAGTAAACTTATAACAATCACTTAAAATAATCAATGCTTACCATTTTCAGGCATCAAATGAGGGAAAGAGAAAGGATATTCCGCAAGCCCGAGTTTATGGCTATATCCTGGGTGCACCTCCGGAAAACAAAACATTTCACTGAGACGGGGAAAATAACGCTTTCAGAATTCAAGCTTCTTTCCTTCAACAGATAAACCACTGTGTAGAACTTCTGTGACAGGGATACATATGGATATGGCCTTTGATAGAAATCAGGTTCGAATCAGTATACACGGTCAACTGACCAGGTCCACCACAAAAATCAGGTTACATTCAATATTAGCGAAGGGCCATTAGATTTCTGGACTAAACTGCTGGTATCAAACTATCAAGATGAACCATTTGGCATTGGTAGCTGATGCTCAGTTTCAGTATCGAGGTTTCAGACATCT
>JADBJO010006880.1:40000-45000 GCA_016801955.1 Conus betulinus
GTAAAAACCCACACTCCGTGTAGACGTTGGTCTTCTCCACTATAATACAGATCATGCCCATCTTCTGTCTATAGTTCTCCGCTCTTCTCATATCATTTACAGTGGCCAGATGTGTGCTAAGAGTATTTGACCACTCCGTGAGTCAGTTCTTTCGACCTTGCAAACTACCTGACAGATGTCAACGTTCAGGTGGCGAATGTAAGGATGTTCTTTCCAAGTTCTATGGATCCCGTGTAGTTTTTTCCCCCAGTGGCACACTTTTCGCGCCCGAGTTGGTGGAGGTTGACGGATGGCGATGTCATTGTTAAACCCTGGCAGCAGCGACCGATCCGGAGCGATCTCTGTATTCTTTTCTATCACGCGACGCGTCTTTGAACCCGTTGGAGCCGATCTCTGTCGAGGTCAGATACTCTCGTTGATGTTACTCCCAGCGCGCACCAGTGGCACTGCGTTGCGTAGCCTGGTCACCAGTGGCAGCAGACCCTCCGACCCGACCACACACCACCACCACCCACACCCACAAGCCCCCCTCCCCCTTCCCTCCCCCACACACACTCTCACACTCATACACACACCAATGCGTGAGTTACGTCAACAACTTTAAAAGGGGAAAACAAATCATAGTTATCGTATTAGCACTTTAATCGAGTACTCTGTGATCATAGTTATCGTATTAGCACTTTAATCGAGCACTCTGTGACAAAAAGACCATGAAAAAGGGCGTGATGAGATTTTATGCACGGCCCACTCCCATCTCTACCCATTGCCACCCTGTTCCACTCCACTCTACCGCATAATAGTCGGAGGTGAAAAATAAATGACCAGTGAGCTCTTTTTAAGGTCATAACAGTTATCACAATGGATTACATACTCAAATCTTTATTGCCGGCTTCAGCTATCACATGAGCAGGGTAAATCTGCTGAGGGCATTGATCAATTGACTTTTTTTTCTTTTTAGAAACAATCAAACAAAATTAGAAGAAAAGAGCCCACACAATTAATGCCCAGTTTCGTGAGTCGGAAAAAAAAAAAAAAAAGAAAACCCATAGATTTCTCAACAAAGGGCAGTAACCTTGTCGTGCTTCGAGGGTGGGGGGAAAGATCACCGTTCTTACACACTCGGTTTCCCTCTCCTGACCGAGAATTTTTTTGTTGGCGTTGTCAACCATTTGTCTCTGCTGTGCAGACATTGCACAACTGGTTTACACAGGAGTGCAGCTGGTCCATGAAAAAATAATCTTTCTATCAATGTCAGTTCCTTCTCTCTGTCTCTCTCTCTCTGTCTCTCTGTCTTTGTCTATCTGTCTCTCTCCCTCTCTGGCCGTCTGTGTGTCTCCCCCCAATCTTTGTTTCTTCCCTTGCCCTTCTGTCTCATGAATTATTTCTGACGGTCATGCACATGTGAAACACATAAACACCCGTGACTATGTCTGTCTATCTGTCTGTCTCTGTCTGTCCGTCTGTCTGTCTCTCGCTCATACACACACACACACACACACACACACACACACCACACACACACACACACTCACTCACACAAACGCACACACACACACACACACACACACACACACGTACACACATATACACACACGCGCACCCCCCCCCCCCCCCCCGCGCGCGCGCGCACACACACACACACACACACACACACACAGAGGCATGCGGGCAATATATGCACCAAGTCAACATGGCCATGAGTACAGTACAGTGAAATCGTGCAGAAGAGACGCTGCGTCTACATACAGACAGACGAGAAGGTACACATAGATATGTACATGCACACATACATACATTCATATATATATATATATATATATATATATATATATATATATATACGTACTTATGCGTACGCGCGCGCGCGCGCACACACACACACACACACACACACACAAACACACACACACACGTACGCGCGCACGCACACGCACGCACGCACACACACACACACACACACACACACTCTCTCTCTCTCTCTCTCTCTCTCTCCTCTCTCTCTCTCTCTCGCACACACACACACACACACGCGCACGCGCACGCGCACGGGAGGGGAGTGTCTGTAGATGCGCCATTACATAGCGTTCATTTTAACACTTTACAGTTGTACATAGACACTGTGTTTAACCTTGGTTCTCGATATTTCTTTCTGATAAAGTAAAGGCCAGGAGATTATTCATTTGTCATTAACAGTCAAGACTTCTGACGACACTCTTCCATTTCCCGGTTCATTGTTTGGAGGGGATTCCCCCCACGAGTGAAAAACAGTTCATTTGGGCAACATGTAACCGCAAAGGTTATACACGTAAAGGTAGTCCAAAGAGCCGGCCGGTTGGCCTATTAGGTCAGTTGGCTAATGCACTGTGTTGTTGAGGTCCTGTGTTTTGAGTCCCCTGTGGAGCACTGATTAAAAAGAAATTGTGCTATTGAAAGACTGCTTTTCCCCCGTCATTTTCAGTTATAGCACTTTCCGGTGTTGACACGACAATACACACAATTTGACAATTGTATGGCCCATGCAGTTTTGCAGTTTTTAAGTTTACGCTCTTCATAGAAAAGGCAGTGCGTTTAGTGATTAATGCACATTTGCTCACTACCGTGGGGACAGGGATTCGATTCCCTGTTTACACATTTCACTATACAATTTCATCCCACCCCCACCCCCCTCCGTTTTGTTTGGTTTATGTGGCTCCCTTGGATATTTTTATTCACCGAGAGAACCGATATCAAAGCATGAAACTGCAAGAAGAGTTACATTTGACACGACTATCTAAAGGCAAGGACGAACCGTTGATGAATTCTCGATCTTTGAGGGGAAAAAAAAGCCCAGGCACAGGGAAGATACTGTTTTGTGGTGCACACGACCTTCACCTATATTTTGATTGGCAGCTCACCTTATGTTTGTCTACCTGGAACATTTAAGTATGTTCAGCTCTTCAAACTGGACGAGTATTTGCTTTTGCGCTCGCTTGTCTGGATAGCCACACTTGCAGAGCGTCAAAAAAGAAAAGGAAAAAAAAAAAAAGGAGTACCTTAAGCCAAAGACTCGCCTTTTGAGCCTGACCACTCGGCAAGATCAGATGGTGTAACGGGCCACAGTGTCACCGTCTGCTCATTCCAAGTTGTCAGACTATGATTCAGCAATCGTGTTCACGTGAGTAGCAGCTAGGATGTTTTGAGCTTTACCGCTGGCGGTGCACTAAAGGATGTGACGTAGACACGAGGCACTGGCTGGCCAGTGAGCTGCATTCTGGTTAACGTGCATACCCCGTAATGATGTGACAACAGAGGGGGCGTCACCACCCCAGGAATGGCAGTCAGACGTTGCCAGTTCAAATCCTGCTGATGTCCAACATGCCGAAGGAAGGAAACCTTGTCCTTTCCACCCGCCTTCTTAGCGTGTTGGTGGTATCGTTATAGTGTCGGTTATTCTCTTTCTCCCGACTCTTTTGGGCTTCACCGAAAGTGACAAAAATCAAACGACCCACACTCATGATTTCAGTTGATAACTGAGTCACTTTCTAAGCGGTCCCCTCAAAAATTTTCTGACTTTGTCAGTAAAACATGACGTCGCATTTGTATTAATTTTTGTCGACAAAGGTAAAAAAAAAAATGAGGAGTCACATTTGTATGAGTTTTCTTTTTTTTTAATGTGTCAACAAAAAAAGGAATAAACAAATGATCAGGGATCCCTGGAGACCCACGACCAACAGCAAAGCTTCAGTCTTTCAAAACAGGCATGGTCCTTTGGAACCCACGAAGTACGGCAAGGCTTTCTTCCCATACAAAGTATATAGAACCCTGGACACCCACGACGTACCAAAGGCTATATTCCCATACACTCCCCTGGAGACCCACGACGTACCAAAGGCTATATTCCCATACACTCCCTGGAGACCCACAACGTACAGAAGGCTATATTCCCATACACTCCCCGGACACCCACGACGTACCAAAGGCTAAATTCCCATATACTCCCTGGAGACCCACGACGTACCAAAGGCTATATTCCCATACACTCCCTGGACACCCACGACGTACCAAAGGCTATATTCCCATACACTCCCTGGAGACCCACGACGTACCAAAGGCTATATTCCCATACACTCCCTGGAGACCCACGACGTACCAAAGGCTATATTCCCATATACTCCCTGGACACCCATGACGTACCAAAGGCTATATTCCCAAACACTCCTTGGAGACCCACGACGTACCAAAGGCTATATTCCCATATACTCCCTGGAGACCCACGACGTACCAAAGGCTATACTCCCATACACTCCTTGGAGACCCACGACGTACAGAAGGCTACATTCCCATACACTCCCTGGAGACCCAAAACGTACAGCGCCAAAATCTTTACGCCTCGCAGGGCGAAGGTTTTAAACAGCTTTGCCAGTCACACCCGAGCAAGACGTGGACGTTAATCCTGAATGTAACTAGAGTTTGCAGGGGCTCGATGATCAGTCCTTGCTCTCCTCTGGCGTTAACAACAACAACCACACCACCACCAACTACAACACCACCAACCACAGCACCACCAACCACAACATCACCAACAAAACCCGAGGTGGAAAAGCCGAAGCAGAAAGGCTTTCACAGCACGCTGCACACGAGTGAAGAGCACACGCACACAAAGCTGGAGACCAGCGGGTGGGCAGGGTCCCTGGGTGCAGCCCACTGCTGCCATTGACAACAGCGGCACGACCTGGGCACAGAACATCCTCAACGTTTGATGCACCATGTCATCTCATGTGACATAGACATCGCTGTTCCTGAAGCCGTTCCCGCGTTTGTGTTGATAAACGTTGGGTACGTTTAGAAACAGCCTCAATAAGTTCAACATGGGAAACAAATCGATAATAGAAAAGTTCGAGATAGTAATCTTCTGAAGACGGTTACCGAGACTGCAGTTGAAAAATGTCTTACAATTACAAATTGTCTGTCATGTGAAGCGTCATGTGGGCATGAAACGACGTGAAGGGTCATTATCGCCC
>JADBJO010006880.1:50000-55000 GCA_016801955.1 Conus betulinus
CCGTGGTGCATTCGATGTCATGTACCACTCACAGTGAGACATATTCCTTTAGAGTGTTGGGACTTGCATGATGTGAGACATAAACACTTTACAGCAGATTTCATGAATATCTTGTTCAGAAATGTCCGACGAGATGTGATCTTTGAATTTCTGAAACAGGTCAACATTTGTCATCTAATCTAAGATTTTACAGAAGAAAGTTTTTTTTTATTTTTTTATTTTTAACAAAATTTCCTCTGTATGTTTGAGAAGGTGTATTTCAAAGGGTTTGTGTTAATGAATGTGTGTGTGTGTGTGTGTGTGTGTGTGTGTGTGTGTGTGTGTGTGTGCGTGTGTGTGTGTGCGTGCGTGCGTGCGTGGGCGCGCGCGCGCGCGTATGTGCGTGCGTGATTGCGTGCGTTGGTGTGTGTGTGCTTTATTCACACGTGTAGCTCCATTTTACTCCATAAATGATATGAAACAGAGGTTTAAGAACACAAACAAGTGATTGAGCCTCCTATTTTGTTTCAATTCGATGTCTTGTGTCACACTGTCTTAAAATCACTCATTCACGCACGGCGCTACGAGCCATCTTTCTTAACAAAATGTTTTACTCTGTAGCAGGGGATTCGTAAATTTTAGCACAAACACCACACACACGCACGCACGCAAAACACGCACGTACGCACGCATATACACACACTCGAGCATACACATACATAAACACACGCACGTACACATGCATGCACATACATACTTACATAGACATGTACACACGCGCGCGCGCACATACACACACATACACACACACGTATGCACGCACGCTTGCAAGTTTATGCACACATTCATACCCACGCGCACACACACATGCACGCACACACACGCGCGTAGGCACGCACGTGCACATCCTTACCCACCCATCCTACCATGCATCTCCCCCCTCCCTCCCCCCCCCCCCCCCCCCCCCCCCCCACCACACACACACACACACAGGATTTCGCTGATCAACATGCACGTCCACACATTTATTAAAAAAAAAGTCAGTGAGAGGGAATAAGCAGTGGCCTTCAATTCCAACATGACCATTTGATTATTATTTATGTCTCTCTCTCTCTCTCTCTCTCTCTCTCTCTCTCTCTCTCTCTCTCTCTCTCTCTCTCTCTCTCTCTCTCTCTCTCACACACACACACACACATACACACACAAAAACACTCTCTCTCTCTCTCTCTCTCTCTCTCCTCTCTCTCTCTCTCTCTCTCTCACACCACACAAGTGCGCGCGCACGCATGCACACACACTTGCACACACACATACACGCACGCACACACACACACACGCATGCACACACGCATGCACACACACTTGCACACACACACACACATACACGCACGCACGCACACACACACGCATGCACGCACGCATGCACACACGCACACACACACACACACACACACACACACACACACACACACACGCACGCACGCACACACACACACACACACACACACACACACACACACACACACACACACACACACACACACACTCACACTCACACACAGATCATCACGAATCTGTCGCTGACGGGGTTAACAATGACCGCTCTGTCCGCTGACCTACACCGAGGCGGACAGGAAAAGAGAACTACTGGGAGGAAAAAAAAAAAAAAAAAAAAAAGCAGGGTGTCCGTGACGAGGAACATATTCTTCGCGAGGTGGAAATCGAAACGACGAGTCGAAAAACGGAAAGAACTGACGCGTGAGAGAGACCGTTTCTGGGCTCAGCAGAAGTTAGAGGCAAGAAGGTCGGAGGTGTGCCGACAGAAGAAAGGCATGTCGTGCGTTATGGTGGAGGACGTGACCAGCGTGGTCGTGGATTTGGATTGTAGTCCCCAAGAACACCCAGATCCTTGTGCCGGGAATCCTACCCGTGTCCAGCAGGTTCATAACGAACAGGGCTGTGAGCGACGCTATTCGCTGTCACAGTGGTGCAGGTGTATACTCCCATGTCAGTTACAGACGGTAACTGTTGGTCTTTAAGTTCCTCCAAAGTGATCTTACTACCAGTGTTTAAGCCACTCAAAACCACAGCGGGGCACTTGTCACACAGCTGGTCGGCATTCAGCAAGGTCCAGGCGACGATTTGTGGCTCCTGCTGTCATTAGACACTTTGTGTATCTGATCCCATGCTGATGGCTTGCTATACAATTATGAACTGTATTCCAGTCGCTGTCATTGCTCAAGCTAAGCGGCAGTCGACAATTCAGCTGACAACCTGACAACTGAAAAAAAAAAAGAAAGAAAAAAGAGTATGTAATGAGATCTCAGTCCTGTAAGACTAGGCAAACATGAGGAAGAAGCGAATGAAAGGGGCCTCTGGGTAGACCTGTAAATGCTTCTCTTTACAGGAACGGCTATGATAATCCCCGTTTGCCGCCAGTGAAGAATTTTGATGTTCATTTTCGTATCCTCCTTTCCCTCCCCCCCCCCCCCCCCCCCCCCCCCCCCCCCCCCCCCCCCCCCCCCCCCCCCCCCCCCCACACACCGTCGTCGTTTTAATGATGAAAGGATTGTTAGCCAGTGCTTGTTTTCCCCAACTACTGATTTGTTCTGTACATGTTTGGTCAGTCGTTGGCAGATGGCTTCTCAAGGGAGATGGCGGTACAGGATGGTCTGCACAGTTCTCAGCTCGTGCTGTCAACACTAGTGTGACTGACCATGACAGCGCTATTTACACAGCTGTGACTGACCATGACAGGGCTATTTACACAGCTGTGACTGACCATGACAGGGCTATTTACACAGCTCTGACTGACCATGACAGGGCTATTTACACAGCTGTGACTGACCATGGCAGGGCTATTTACACAGCTGTGACTGACCATGACAGGGCTATTTACACAGCTCTGACTGACCATGACAGGGCTATTTACACAGCTGTGACTGACCATGACTGACCAGACAGGCCTTATTTACACAGCTGTGACTGACCGTGACAGAGTTATTACACAGCTGTGACTGACCATGACAGGGCTATTTACACAGCTGTGACTGACCATGACAGGGTTATTTACACAGCTGTGACTGACCGTGACAGAGTTATTACCACAGCTGTGACTGACCATGACAGGGTTATTTACACAGCTGTGACTGACCATGACAGGGTTATTTACACACACTGTGACTGACCATGACAGGGCTATTTACACAGCTGTGACTGACCATGACAGCTATTTACACAGCTGTGACTGACCATGACAGGGCTATTTACACAGCTGTGACTGACCATGGACAGCTATTTACACAGCTGTGACTGACCGTGACAGGGCTATATTTACACAGCTGAGAGCCGACAGCATTGACTGTTGATACATTTTGACCTCACTTACATCATTTTAATGGATCCTCAAAAAGAGATGAATAATAAATATCTTTGAGGATTCTCAGAAGATTAAAAAAAGAAGAAAGAAAAAGAAAAACAGAACAAATATCGACAACGTTTCGGTCATAGACCGTCTTCAGGACTTTTCAAGGATAGACTCAAAGATTTTCTCCTATTTTTGATACTCTTTACCTGATGATTTTGGTTTTTAATCCAGCTTGTTTCCGTTATGTGCTTTCTGTTCATTTCCAATTTCTACCCTTCACTGGCTGCTCTGGCGCGTCGCTGGACTCTGTTTTTGAACCCTTGAGGGTGAGAATACCCAGGACGGTTATGTGGTGTGTCTTTGGTCTCTGGATGCCGAGGGAGGAACAACACGGCCGGCCGGGTCGACTGATAAGTCCCAATCAGTGGACGAAAGTCGCCTCCAGGCCAGCGAGATAAACGCATCTGTTTTCAAGACAAGCGATGATAGACCCATGTGCTGCTAGTGAAGGGTTTTATGGTAATATACCACCGTCTTCCTTCACAACCCCGTTTCCTTACTGCCTCCTTCCCACTCGTTCTTTTCCTCCTTTTTCCTGTCCAGATTTTGCCATTTTTTTCTCATTGTTTTTTTTTTTTTCCCCAAAACTCTTTGTATCTGCCCATTTATTGATCAACATAGTTTGGGAGAGAATGGCGGAGGGGGAGGGGGAGAGATGCACGTGGCGCGAGGAGGGGGAAGAAGAAACGTTTTGACGCGAAAAGTGTGCTGTAGACGGCAACTGATGACAAAGCAGTCGAAGGTCAAACTGTCACACTCACTGTACGTTCACAAGAGAGCGCTTGCGACGATCTCGCCTAACGCGTACCGCTCTTGTTCACCTGTGCTGCAGGTACATACATTATTTCTTTTTTTTCTTCTCTTGCTTTTCCCTTTCTATTCTTCGTTGCTTGTTTCTTCCGACTTTTTCTTTCTTCGTTCTTTCTTTTATTTTTGTGTTTATCTTTCTTTGCTTCTTCCTTTTCATCTTTCCTTCGTTACGTCTTGTTTTTCGCTTCTTCCTCCTTCGTTTATTTCATCCTTCCTTGCTTGCTTCTTTACAGCCTTCCTTCTTTCCTTTTCTTTGCCTTTATTTCTTTTTTCTAGTCTCCTATTCTACCGACATTCCTTTGTTCATTCCTTCATTTTACATTTCCCTTCTCCCTCCCTCTTTGTTTCGTTCTTTACGTTCCCAATTCTTTCCTGCCTCGTCCAGTGTTTCATTCTTTTCCTATTGCTTTTCTTTCCTGTCGTCCGTCTTCTCTTTCTTCCTCCACGTCTTCCTTCTTTCATTTCTTGCGTTCTTCTTCCTTCTGCATCCCGTTCTCCTTCTTCCTTTTCTTGCCTCCCGCTTCCATTTTTCAGTTCCTTGCTTCCTTCGTAATTTTTACCCCCTTACTTCCTATATCCCTCCGTCCTTTCTTCCTCCCTCTTTTCTTTTGTGTTATAATCTTCCTCGTTTTTTTCCTTTCTTTCTTCTAATGGTTTTTCTTCAACTTTGGTTCTTTCCTTTTTTTTTTTTCCTTTTTTTCTTTCCCCCCTATTTTTCCTCCTTCTTTTCTTCGCTCCCTCGTTTCTTTATTCGTTATTTCCTTCATAATTTCATTTCTTTTGG
>JADBJO010006880.1:62500-65000 GCA_016801955.1 Conus betulinus
CGATTCACATCGGGGTCGCTGAGAATTGGCTACTGCACCGACGCACCTGAGAGCGGCAATTTGCTCCGGGGCAGTTGCCGATCACTCGAAAGACTCGAGAAGTAATCACAATGTGTGTGCGTCCGAGTTCCTCTATGTGTGTGTGTGTGTGTGTGTGTGTGTGTGTGTGCAAAAGAACTTTCATTCATTACTGTGTTTGTCGCGACAACAGTATCATAGGAAATTACCTCTGATGCGCGTGAACGAAAGCACGCGCGCGCGATGATGATGATGATGATGATGATGATGATGAACGTGTGTGTGCGTGTGTGAAAATACCTATACACTATTGGCCTATTGCCTGTGATAAGTTATATTCACCAGTCTCAGTTTCATCTTCACTCTGCCCGACTGAAAATGATAAACATCCAATTTTTTTTCATTACAGCAATTTGCTGTGGATGTAGAGTGGGCTATCTCTGAAAAAGAAAAAAAAAAAAGATAATAGAGAAAGTTATGGAGCTCTCTTGTCACAGTTTAACGATATAGATCCTTCATCATCAGAAACTAATGCTGTTCGTCCGTCGAATCGACGAGAACCACTTCAGTTATCTTGGGGTTGAGGGAGGGGGGGGGGGGGGGGGAGGGAGGAGGGAGATGATTTGTGGATATGCAGGTGGATGATCAAGGCGATACGTGCACGAAATGGGCGATGACAGATTGGACAGGCAATGTGGGAGACTTGCTCTTGCTGCTGGCGCGGACTTTCCTTGCCCATCTCTTTTGTTGCAATGCAGCTGTCCCCCTTTCTTCATATAAAACTGGCACTTTTGTGGATATAGTAGCGCCATTAAGCTCGATCTATAGCAGTTTGTTCCCATATGTCAGAGTTGATGTTAAACGCTTTCAAGGATGTTTTGGGAGTGTCTTTGAAGCGTTTCCTCTGACCTCCATGGGAACTCTTTCCTTGTTGCAGCTCACCGTAGAAGAGTCTCTGGGGTAGCCGGTGGTCTGGCATGCGAGCCACATGACCTGCCCATCGAAGTTGAGACAGCATCAGGATGGTGTAGATGCTTGGCAGGCCTGCTTGGTCGACCACCTCTGTGTCTGGAATTTTGTCCTGTCATTTCACGTTTAAGTATTATCTGAGGCAGGTTGCATGGAAGTGATTCCGCTTCTTGGCATGCCGTTGTCCATGTTTCACACGCGTAGAGGAGTGTGGGGAGAACAACTGCTCTGTACACCTTCAGTTTGGTCTCTAGACTGTTTCCTGTTTTATTCCAAACATTGGTGTGTAGTCTGCCAAAGGTTGCACTTGCTTTTATAATTCTGACGCTCACTTCATCGGCGATGGTGGCGTTCTGGGACAATGTGCTGCCAAGTAGGTGAATTTACTTACCACAGCGAGTGTCACACCCTGACTGTGGTGTTAGGCTCAGTGTTAAGGTCTGCCTGGCGAGGGCTGATGCACAACTTCCGTCTTCTTTGTATTTTATGGTGAGACCGAACTGGCGCAGGCTATGGAGAACTTGTTGATGCTGGACTGCATGTCAGCTTCTGAGCCAGCATTGAGAGCGCAGTCATCAGCAGACAGAAAGCCCCTGACGATGTCTGCCATGACCTTAGATTTTGCCTGGATCCTTTTGAGGTTAAACAGATTTCCATTTGTTCTGAATCTGATGTCTATGCCTAGGTCTCCTTCTCTGAAGGCATTGTCAGCATTGCAGAGAACATGAATCTGAATAGAGTGGGTGCACTGCCAAACCACAGCCTTGCTTTACGCCAGTTGTGACAGGGAATGGGCTAGACGCCTCTCCATTGTCCTGGATACGGGCCTGCATGCCACCATGGATTTGCCGCGCCATAGAAATGAATTTCGGTGTGGGCATCCGTATTTGGCCCTCTGTCATGACAATATCGAAGGCCTTGGTCGGGTCGATATAGGTGGAGAAAGGTCGGTATTTTGTCCCTGACATTTTTCTTCGAGCTGTCTAGCAGAAATACCACATCAATGGTGCAAGGTATCCTAATGTAGGGCCAGCCTACGTCATTACTGGACCAGCCCGAGCCAATGGAAGACCAGTAAAAACATGCCACTACAGAGCCAGACAGCAGTAGGGCAGGATTCTTCTCCATTGGCCGTAAGACTTCACTGGTGTAGGGCCACACAAACACCTCCACGGGATCCCTCTCCATCGGTAGTGGACCAGTCTGCGTCACAGCGACCAGGTGCTGTCAGTGCCGTGTCAGGGTCTGTCAGCTGATGACCAGCCTGCTTCATCAGACGGCTTTTTGACGCTGTGGAACCAGCATGTGTTTGTACTGGAGCAGCCGTCCACGAACGTAACACAGTTGCTGATTGCAGGCGATATTTCTCTTCTGCCCCTTCCCCTCTATCCCTTGAAAGTAAACTCCTCATAAAATTTAAGTGGAAATCTTTGACTAGCGTCCCCCCGAATTTGCTCCAACCATTCTCTCCACTCAGATATTGAAACGTCTTTTTCCTTCAATGGACAGAAAA
>JADBJO010006880.1:70000-82500 GCA_016801955.1 Conus betulinus
AAATTTTTAAAGTACTCAACCCCTTGGGGAGCAACATCTGTTAAAATAGTATGGTAAAAGAAAGTTTTAAAATCATCAACAGATCTGTTTCGAGCGCTGGCTCTCCTCAGGATGTGTGTGTGTGAACTAACGTGATCCTGAGGAGAGCCAGCGCTCGAAACAGATCTGTTGATGATTTTAAAACTTCCTTTTACCATACTATTTTAACAAATATATATATATATATATATATATATATATATATATATATATATATATATATAAATCGAGAAGCCGTCCACTCAATGCCTTCCCTTCTTTTATTTTCTTCAAATTTTCGCCTTTTTCAAGGGTTTTCTCAGGAATATTGTTTATTTTTCTTCAGCTGCTTACATTCTTGACCAAAGGAAGAAGTGTACACACATGATATATATATATATATATATATATATATATATATATATATATATATATATATATATATGTGTGTGTGTGTGTGTGTGTGTGTGTGTGTGTGTGTGTGTGTGTGTGTGTGTGTGTGTGTGTGTGAACTAACGTGCTCCCTCCGTTGCATTCCTCCCGAGCCACCGATTCACGCCTCCCCGTGCTCATTTACAATGAGATCCACAAAGGAAGTTCCTTTTTTTCCATGTTAACAGGAGCGAGCCTGTCAAGTTTTTCACCAATGAACTGTCCTGCAAAAGCCGTTTACAAAGACTGCTGATACGTAACCCTAAATCACGTGAGTACGTTGACTCTTTTTGTGCGGACAGCAGGTTGACTACTGCGTAATTATATGTTTTGTTTCGTTTTTGTTTTGTTTTTCCAGAGAATTTGTTTTGTGTGTTTTTCTTCCTTTCGATTTTTTTTTCTCGAAAATGAGACGTGTAGATACAAGGATAATAAAATTTTAGGCGAAAAAAGGGGGTGGGGTGGGGGTGCACTAACTCCATAAAAAAAGAGAACAGATGTATTTTATGCAGAATTTTGATGGTCAGCTTTTGGTTTACCCATTTATCAGGTGTAAGACAAATACTCTGACGTGGGTTTTTGTTAAACACAAAAACAGGCATTTTAAAAGATAGAGTTTTTACGTCGTTCTCGTTTTGTTTTCAAACCGAAACTTTAAAATGTTGTGTGGGTGGGGAGGGGGGGGGGGGGGGGATATATTTAAGGAGGAAGGGATTAAGACAGCATTAAGGTTGGAAATGCAAAATCGTATACATAATATTTTTACATATATTTACATATTGATATCACTTGTGATATTTTATAATATGTGGAGTGATTTTAATGAAAGCCTCTTTCAGGCTTCTTTACGATAGTGACTACACTTAAAGAAATCAACCCTTTTTACAAAGACGAAGACAAAACTCTTGTATGTCATGTCTTGAACAGTTGGTGTTCTCATATTACAGACCAGATTTATTGGTTCACGAAATGAACCAGTGAGTTTTGAAAAAAAGATTTTTTTAAATCGAAGTGCTTCAAAAATGCACATGCACATGTCATCAGCCAGTCTGTCTGGTTGGAACTGCTACTGGCCAAATTTAAGATAACGTTATGAAAGAGAAGTCGATTCAAAAGTAATGACATCTCTCTATTTTCCTGCGTCTCCAAGTGTTGTAAGATGCAATAGCAGTAGTCTCCTGAATATAAATCTCGGACAGGCCTTTTAAAGAGTCCTGGGAATATGCCAAGGTTATCTTCTTTTCCCCCATCCTGCTTGTCATCTGAGCTGGAGACGACAATGCCGGAATCCTTTCAGAGAAAAAGGAGACATCGAAGCATAATTTCAGAACCCAACACAGAACTAGAGAAAACGTCAAGGACGTCTAGAAGCCGATTAAGAGAACAACAAAACTTTGATTAACATTCAAAGGAACAAGCAAAAATCAACATCAGACTGAATGGACAGACAGAGGACAACAAATAGGTCACTTCAAGCATCCCAGAAGCAGGCAAGCGCTCTAACCATTTGACCAAAGGCCCCTGTTAGTCATGTCCACTTTATAGTAAGAGAACGTCGTGTTCAGGCGACGTCGGTCGTGTTGCAGGAATCTGGAGCGCAGGTTTCGACCTGGTGGCCAAGGTGCTGGTCTGTGTGCTCTACGTTGTCAGAGTTGGTCTGGACGATCCCAGTCAGTACGCGTGGTAAGTCGCACTGTTTGTTCAGGTCTGCGCTGAACCTGAACGCAGGTGCTCTGTCAGTAGTTACCTTTCGCTGATCTAAAACGAAAATACACACACAAACACACAACCGCTGATTATATGTACTGGGATTATGTGAATTAACAGCATTTCTGTGATTCAACATTTTCAACTGTCATTCATCTCTTTTGTTTTGAATACAACGGTAAGCCATGGCATCCAGAGCACGTGCTGCTCGCGATGTTTAAAGTAGCCCATTGCTGGTTACAGTGCAACGCATCCTTCTTCAGTCTAATGGACGTACAAATAACATTTTGATGTATTTTGTGAAGATGGAGGTAGCTGCTACTGATGTTATCGCTGTTGTCATTTTTTCTTTTCTTTTTTTCTTCTTTCTTTCTTTCTTTTTTTTTGTTGTCATTTTTTTTTTTTTTCTTTTCTTTTTTTCTTCTTTCTTTCTTTCTTTTTTTTTGTTTAACCAGTCATTGTCTTTGTTTCTTGCAGTGACGGAGAAAAGTGTTTAACGGAACAGAAGGACGACTCGAGAAGCTCCGTGTTCACTTCAACGAAACATCAACTGGTATGTGCACAGCCCGTCTGTCCCAACGTCTGTTCCGTTTTGAAGGTTTTGATCTGGTGTAGGTACAGAAGTATGTTATGTGATTTGCGTAGGGCCGTACTTACATAAATTACACAGTACATGGATGACAGTTGTTTTTATTCTGGTCAGAGATTGTACTGAGAAGAATACTGTGTACATTTCAAGTGCTCACAAATATTAACCTAGGCATATGTTTGATTCTCTCTCTCTCTCTCTCTCTCTCTCTCTCTCTCTCTCTCTCTCTCTCTCTCTCTCTTATTCCTCTCTTTGTTCTTTTCCGTCTTCTTCCTCGTCGTCTACTTCACCACCTCCTGATCGTTCTCCTCCTCTTTCACAGAGTCACATCAACTGGACCTTTATGAGAAGAAGCATTAACTTGGGTGGGATTCTAATACACGTACAGTGACATTTCTGTAAAGACATGAAACAACAGCAGCAGGCCACGCCCTTGAAGGGAAAACGTCTTAACTCGGAGGGTTTGCACAGTGAGATATCACTGCGCTTCAGGCAAGGCGGTGACGAACAGCGGACATGACGACTTGAGTTCGCACGTGAGACTAGAGGGGCAATGCAGGATGGGTCATGTGTGTCGGCTGACTAATGACTCACTCCTCAAGGACCTTTATTTGTTTGTCTGTACACACCTGCTCTGTTTGTCTGTACACACCTGCTCCTGTTAGGTACATTGAGATTGAAAGGTGTAAGGGGTGGAGCGAGTTGGATGGGGAGGGAGGGAGGAATGGAGGTGGAGGAGAGGATACAGTGGATGAAGGGAGTGGATGGTGATGGGCAGGGCATGAGGATAGGGCAAATCAAGGAGATTCAACGTTGGGGATGAAGTGTTTGGGGGCAGTGTTGTGCACAGAATGTTGGGAACAAACGTCGAGAGCAAAATGTTTGATGAAAAATGCTGAAGACACCGTGCTTAGGAACAAAAATGGGGACAATTGTTGAGGACAAAACAGCAAAATGCTGGAAACAAAATATTTTGGGTGAAAGGTTAGAATGACGTGAACAAAATGGCTGGGGCAAATATTTGAAGCAACATTTTTGGAGACGCGGGTAAAGATGATGGGAACAAAGCGTTATACGACAAAATTAGACAGAATGAAGGTAGCAAAAGGTTTGAGAACAAATGTAAAAAAAAAGTGAAGAAATGTGCAGAGCAAAATAATTTGTACAAACGTCAGAGAGCTTTGATGATAAATGTTGGGATCAGAATGTTTAGGGACAAATGCTGGAGACAGAGGGCTTGGAGCAAAAGGTTTGAGTACAGTCTATAGGAGAAAACTATTGAGGAACAATTGATGGGAGCAAAAGGTTTGAGTACAGTCTATAGGAGAAAACTATTGAGGAACAATTGATGGGAGCAAAAGGTTTGAGTACAGTCTATAGGAGAAAAACTATTGAGGAACAATTGATGGGAGCAAAAGGTTTGAGTACAGTCTATAGGAGAAAACTATTGAGGAACAATTGATGGGAGCAAAATGTTTGGGAACAGATACTGGAGAATGTCGGGAGTAAAGGCTGGGAAAACATTCTGGAAAAACAATGTTGGGAGTAAAACGTTTGCGGATTAATGTTAGGAGCAAATGTTTGGGGACAAACGTTAGACAAAATGTGGGAAGCAAAATGTTTGAGGAAAATGTTGTAGACAGAATTTTGGGAGCAAACTGAGGAAGTTGGAGACAAGTGTTGGAGACGAAACGTTTCGGAGCAACTGAGGAGAGTAAAATGTTTTAGAGACGGAAAATTGGGAGACAATTTTCGGGGACGAATGTTGACAGAAGAAAATCTTGGGGACGATTACTGAAGACGGAATGCGGTGGCATGATGTGTGGGGGCAGAATGGTGAGAGCAAAATGTTTTTGAGACATCATGTGCCGACAACATATGTGGGGACGGAATGTTGGGAGCAAAATATTCTGAGACATGATGTGCCGACAAAAGTTTTGAGGACGGAGTGTTGGGAGTAAAATGTTTTGAGACATAATGTGCCGACAAAAGTTTGAGGACGGACTGTTGGGAGCGAAACATTTTGAGACATGATGTGCCGACAACATTTTTAGGGTCGGAGTGTTGGGAGCAAAATGTTTTGAGACATAATGTGCTGACAAAATTTTGGGGGACGGAGTGTTGGGAGCAAAATATTTTGAGACATAATGTGATGACAACATTTTGGGGGGCAGAATGTTGAGAGCAAAATGTTTTGAAACACAATGAGCTGACAAAGTTTTGGGGAGCAGAATGTTGAGAGCAAACTGTTGTGAAACAATGCGCTGACAAAATTTTGGGGGCAGAAGGTTGAGAGCAAAATGCTTTGAAACATAATGTGTTGACAAAATTTTGGGGGGGGGGGGGGGGGGGGGGGGGCAGAATGTTGAGAGCAATATGTCTTGAAACATAATGTGTTGACAAAATTTTTGGAGGCAGAATGTTTAGAGCAAAATATTTTGAAACATAATGTGTTGACAAATCTGAGGGGGAGGGGGGGGGGGGGGGGGGGGGGGGCAGAATGTTGAGAGCAAAATGTTTTGAGATATAATGTGCTGACAACATGTCCGGGGATGGTGTCGGGAGCAAAATGCTTGGGACAATTGATGCGAGCAAAATATTTTTCTGGACAACGGATGGGAATAAAATGGAGACAGAATGTTAGGAGCAAAACGTTTGAGGACAGATGTTAAAGACTGAACGTTAGGAGAAAAATGTTTGGGGCCGCATGTTGAAGACAGACTGTTGGAGCAAGACGTTGGGAACAAACATTAGAGAGACAATGTCGGGAGCAGTATGTTTAAATGAAAACGTTGGGGCTGAAATACTGGAACCAAAATGTTTGGGAAAAAATGTTGGAAGCAAAAATGTTTCGTGATAAATATTTGGATCAAAATATTTGGAACAAACTGTTGGGAGAAAAATGTTTAAGGACAGAAGTTGGGAGAGAAAAATGTTTAAGGGACAGAATGTTGGAAGAAAAATGTTTAAGGACGGAATGTTGGGAGAAAAATGTTTAAGGATAGAATGCTGAAGACAGAATGTTGATGTCAAAAAGTGTAGGGAAGAATCTTGCGGACGGAGTGTGTGGAAAATCGCAGGAAACAAAATGTTGTAGACCCATGGCTCCAAGTATTCCATCTTGGCATCAGCATTGGGAAATTAGTTTGAACAGATACCTTTGGGAAAGAAACTAATTCTCCCCCTCTCCAAAACACCAACAACGACAACAACACTTAGCACAAGCAGGTAGGCGGAAACGTTTAATCGAAGCTCAGTGGGATGGTGAGAAAAGGTTACCACTTACAAGAGGTCGGTACAGAATTTACGGTAAAGGACAGAAAATTCACACACGTGAAACTGATAACAAATAATCTAAAATCAAAGCCATTTCATTCGTGAGAACGACGATTTTAGCCTGAGGAAAAGTTTGTGTCATTTTGGTTTTTGTTTCCGACATGATGTGAATTTAAATCTGCAGACAATATATCACTGCCAACTAAATAAACGTTGAAATGGTGTTTTTGTGTGTGTGTGTGTGTGTGTGTGTGTGTGTGTGTGTGTGTGTGTGTGTGTGTGTGTGAGAGAGAGAGAGAGAGAGAGAGAGAGAGAGAGAGAGAGAGAGAGAGAGAGAGCAAAAGTGTGGGAGAGAAAAAAAACCCTGTGGTGAAAAAATGTGTACTGCTGCCCTAGCATATGTGATTTTGTTTGGTTTGAAATAAAACTTAACGAATAAAATCTCGTTTGCTCGCTAAACACTTGACAGTTTTATATATTTCAGGCATGTGACATTGTGTGAAATAAATTGTAAATTAACAACAACAAAAAATCTTTTTTTGTAATTGTTAAAACATGTGACGTTTGTGTACGTTTCAGGCATGTGACAGTGCGTGAAATTAACAAAAGAGGTCAACAAATCAACAAGTAAATAAGCACATGGCCACTGAGTCAAATCGACAAGTAAATAAGCACATGACCATTGAGTCAAATCGACAAGTAAATAAGCACATGGCCACTGCATCAAGTGCACCTGACTGATCTGTGTGTTGCAGGCATGTGCACATGGCCACTGCATCAAGTGCACCTGACTGATCTGTGTGTTGCAGGCATGTGATCGTGTGGGTTCACAGGCCCTTGGCGCTCTGGATTGTACAGGTGGTGCTCTGTCTGCTGACGTCATGCAAAGCTGTGCTCTACGTCAGCATAGCCACAAAGGTAATATGCTCTGTTTGCAAAATATATATATATATACTTATCCTTGGAATTTATTGTTTCATTATATATATATATATATATATATATATATATATATATATATATATATATATATATATATATATATATATCACACACACACACACACACACACACACACACACACACACACACACACACACACACACAGAGAAGCGCGCGCAAGCACGCTCATACTGGCAGTTGTGCAACAAGGCTATCATCTGTATACAGTCTACATGTTCAACTCACCGGTTGCCTCACATGTGCATATCCCTCTAAGAACTGTGGCCACTGGCGCTGCATATTTTTTTCATTTTCCATTTAATATGCATGTTTAAGATGGGAACTGAAAGAACTGAAATGGCTGATAAGCTGGCGTGTCTAGTTTTTTTTTCTTTTTTTTTTTTCGTTCCAATCATTACTTTTTGTGTCTTATATCATCTCGCGATGAAATGAAACCACTGAACTGACCTGTATTTTTTTCTTTTCTGGATTCGTGTCCACTGACACACATCAGACACAAATACCTTTTTTTTCCCCCCGAGTCTCATGTTCTTTAGCCCTTCATGCTCTGCTCCCGTGGTAACCTCACTTTCCATTTCCTCTTCACGTTCATGCCCAAATTGAACTCGAGCCGAAGTCATCAAAAAAACCCAACAACAACAACAAAAATGGCGAGTTCATGAGGACTGTGGTCAGAAGGACGTGGTGGCGCCACCTAGGAAGGGCTGCTCACTCACGCATGCTCTGCGACTTGGGTGGTAACTGCCACCAATGTGGAGCTTCGCAGTGTGCACGTTGGATATGCTCTCCACGTCCCTGTTCGTGGTGAGTTCAGCATCAGCCACGTTCATGGGGACTGGCGTTGACCTGGGGCACCCCTCGAAGGGGGACGCTCACTCAGCACTGGCTGGGCGACTGAGCAAACATTGTGGTCAGCAGGTAGCTCAGTGGTCAGTCTTCTGCGTTCGTTCGATCGAATAGGTACCACCGAACACCACCCAAGTGACTGGACAGCAGTGCGGTGTCTCCTCTGGTGAGGTGCCTTCAGATGACCTGTTACCGAGTGCTCCCTGTGGCCTGCCTGTGCCGGGACTGCCACAGTACGTACCTGGGATGGGTGTGTGTGTGATCCAGCTGGAGTGAGCAGCGTAGAAGTAATGTCGCTGAAGGTGCAAGAAAGACGAGAGAAGATTTATTTAAAAACAAACAAACAAACAAACAAAAAAAAAACAACAACGAAAAAAAAACAGCCCAACAAAAACAAACGACCCCCCCCCCCCCCACTCGCTCCTTCAACATACACACACGCACACACAGCGGAAGATCCACCATGTATTCTTTATTACATTTAGGACTTCACCCCACGGAGTCAACGTCAAGTCGTCATGAGGCAACCCACCAGAGGACACACCGCACTTCTGCAAAGTCACCTCGGTGGTGCTTAGTGGTGTGTTCCGATTCAACATGCGCAAAACACTACCTCCAGAGTCCCCTACTGACGACGATAATTCCTTACTCTCGGAACCAGCGTGGGTCTATCCCCCCCCCGAGAACGTCACCATGTCCGCCCAACGACAGTCCCCATGACACGAACTCACTTTGGGCACAGACAAGGAGACAAAAAAAAAAAAAAAAAAAAAAAAACCACAAAAAAAACCGAAACTGAGGTCACTGTGAAAGCAAGGGTATGAAGGGTAACAAAATGTGGACGTTTTGAAGTGGATCAATGAGCAAGATTAAGGCAGAGATGATGTTTTGGAGTTCCATTAACTTACAGATTTATATTCAACGCTTTTATGGTATAGTCCAGTGCCAACCAGGTCCGAGGGATGCCGATACCATCATTTTTCTGAATGGAAGTGTATCTTCAGCAACCAAATATATATTGCTAGCTATACGATAATAGGAGTCAGCACTTGAGGAAGAGGTGGAATATACAGGGGCGGGTAGGAGGTTTCATCAACATGAAGACCTGTCATTAATTTTTTGTGTCATTTTGCGACAAATTTTACGTCATGTAGGCGTTACGTTGCTGAAACTGCTACTCTTAAATTTACAGACTGATCTGAGAAAAAAATCGTGCAATAAAGAAATGTTTAGATCATGGAAACGAGATCAAACTGGCTCTTCCCCTCCCCATTTGTCGCATCCACCCTTTGCCTTTCACTGTATGTGGTGTTACGTCACAGGTAAAGTCACATAGGCTATTGCCTTTCTTACTTTCCTTTTCAGAAAAATCGTGTCAGTATTGATGATCAACGAGGATGAGGATGACGCCATTAAGTTCATTTCTGGTCAAGACTACTCGACAAGGCCATTTTTTTTATATACTTCCATTCATGTTACATACTGTCGTCAGCCAAGCCTGAAAGATACAGAAATCTGCATTGGTCAGAGAATTAGAGCAACACTCGAGATACATCCATTAAGCGATTAAAACACAGCCGTGTGTTCCAGTTCTGATCCTATTTGAGCTGGTGACGCACTCATTCCAACATTAGATCTGCCCAGGGCCTATTTTGCTGGCGTCTGCTCGACTCTTCACTCAAGAGTTCCTTTTGATGTCGTAGTGGTTTAGGAACACAAAGACTCCACAAATCACGCTTATTTCCAATATCAGTGCTGCAATTGAACATTAAAATAATTCATAAACTACAGAAATCAGTACGAAATGTTCAAGAAGCAAGGAAATTCAAACGGCAGAGACTTTAACCTGAGAGTAACCAGAACAGTAACCCTGATGCAAAAGCCAGAGAAACATGGCATGTGTATACACACAACACCCTTTCACGCCTGTGTACATACACTTGGCATCCATTTCCATTTGTGAGAGTCTTGGCAAACAGCCACGCCCTTGTCACACACTCTTCACTTCCTTCACTCTCTGTCTTGTGTGGTCCTGGCAGCGTGGGTTTCTGTGTCAACAGTTGTGTACGCAAGTGGCCTGTAACTGCATAATTGTTTGCAGTCGTTTTAATGCTGCGTCTGTCTGTCTGTCTGACTGTCTGTCTGTCTGTCTCTCTCTCTCTCTCTCTCTCTCTCTATATATATATATATATATATTGTGTGTGTGTGTGTGTGTGTGCGTGCATGTGCGTACGCTGTGTGTGTGCGCGCACACGCACACACATGACTGTTTGCAAGGTTTTAAATCAAACAACAACAAAGACACATACCAAGAGGTAAAACGCTGCATTGACCGTCATGAGATTTTGGACTTGTGTTACAGCCACTGGCGTCTCTAATAGTGTTCTTCAGATTTCCTAATGCCTTGTCCTTGGCTGACGCTGGGACGTATATCATGACAAGAAACGTAAAGCACAGTCCTGTAAAATAGTCTTAGAGCGGAATGGAACTCCATAGGAACATCTTCATCCTCGTCATTCTATCGACCACATTGCAAAAAAAAAAAAAAAGAAAGAAAGAAAAAGAAAAAAGAATTAAAAACGAACAAATAAAACCTTTTTATAATTGTTTGTTGGAACGGTGTCTGCGTAGCTTTGATTTCACGCACAAAACTCGTGAAATCCGTGTGAATCAATGAGACCACCCACAGTCAGAGGGGACACAATTTCTTTTTGTGGAGGAAATGGTTAGTCTGCAAAGGTTGCTTCCCATAGCGGAATCGTCTTTCCATATTTCTGTTCTCTCTAATCCACCTCTTCATTCAAACATTTACTTTCTGGTAAGTCTCGCTCACGTTCCTAAACATCCCTCGTCCACAATCAGTCAGGTGCGCTTAAATGAGATTTAGCATGGGAGTACGCGTTTGCTCGTCAGTTACACCAGAAATGGCTAAAGACCGGAGTGAGAGACGTTCCAACATTCATTGCAACGGAGGGGAGGAGTCATGGAAGTGTTCGCATACACAGCATTAATCTAGGTATCAAACAAACTTATCTGAAATACATTGAGCAAGACGTGTGGTTTTTGATAAAACCCACAGCAGGTTTACTGGCAATGGAGCGTTTTGAAGATACTCGGGCTTGAGCAGCCTGCTGTCCGCAAAATACTTTCTGTGGACATGTCTGTGCTGAAGTGCTGCAACGTGATCACCATGGGGGTGAAGAATAAATGTCTGCTTGTGCATGCCTGTCACTTTGAGCACTGGTCGAAACTTCAGCGACTCGAACAAAGGCACCCTCAAGCAGGATAGCATTATGTTCAGTGGATAATGTTTGGGTAAAAATGACAGCGAAAATAAGATCAGAGAAAACCTTAAGCAGATCACGATAGCCATCGAAAGTTCGTCAACAGACAAGACGGCCATGCACATTGACCCAAAAGAAAAAAAAATCGATAGCTAAACCAACCCAGGGTAACATTCATCAGTTAAATTATTCGTGTAAGGCAATAATTTGATGAAAAATGCACTCACTTATTATATGTTGGGAATAGTTGAATGGGTTGACTCTCTTAAAGATTGAGAGACAAATGTACTATATTCCGGCGTCTTGCAAAGCGAAGACCATCACAGCCACTGTGTGCTCTCGTGGCGTCGTAAGGGGTCACAACTGATCAATCGGCGGTCGAGGAATAATTTTCGTCGTTTCCACAGCCCACCACTGCTATGCGCTAATTGTGTCTGGGAATTTCAAACCTGTGAGTTTTTCTATTTGTCAGTCGACGTGATATGGGCTCGGACATTAATGTGGCTGACAAGAACTGAAACAGGACATTAATGTGGCTGGGAAGAACTGGAACAGAACATTAATGTGGCTGGGAAGAACTGGAACAGAACATTAATGTGGCTGACAAGAACTGGAACAGGACATTAATGTGGCTGGGAAAAACTGGAACAGGACATTAATGTGGCTGACAAGAACTGGAACAGGACATTGATGTGGCTGGGAAAAACTGGAACAGGACATTAATGTGGCTGGGAAGGACTGCAACAGGACATTAATGTGGCTGGGAAAAACTGGAACATGACATTAATGTGGCTGGGAAGAACTGGAACAGGACATTGTCGTGGCTGGGAAGAACTGGAACAGGACATTAATGTGGCTGGGAAGGACTGCAACAGGACATTAATGTGGCTGGGAAGAACTGGAACAGGACATTGATGTGGCTGGGAAAAAACTGGAACAGGACATTAATGTGGCTGACAAGAACTGGAACAGGACATTGATGTGGCTGGGAAAAACTGGAACAGGACATTAATGTGGCTGGGAAGGACTGCAACAGGACATTAATGTGGCTGGGAAAAAAACTGGAACATGACATTAATGTGGCTGGAAGAACTGGAACAGGACATTGTCGTGGCTGGGAAGAACTGGAACAGGACATTAATGTGGCTGGGAAGGACTGCAACAGGACATTAATGTGGCTGGGAAGAACTGGAACAGGACATTGATGTGGCTGGGAAAAACTGGAACAGGACATTGTCGTGGCTGGGAAGAACTGGAACAGGACATTATGTGGCTGGGAAGGACTGCAACAGGACATTAATGTGGCTGGGAAGAACTGGAACAGGACATTAATGTGGCTGGGGAAAAACTGGAACAGGACATTGTTGTGGCTGGAAGAACTGGAT
>JADBJO010006880.1:87500-110000 GCA_016801955.1 Conus betulinus
TCTTTACACAGACATTTTTTTCTTTTTTTTTTTTTTTTGTAAATAAAAGTGGATATGGTGAGAAGGAAGAGGAATTCTCATTCATGGAAGAGTTGGGGAGGGGGGGGGGGGGATGCATAGAGGTCTTCCAAAATTGCATAAAAGGTGGGGGCAGGAGGGGGCGACTCTCCTCCTCCAGATTCTTGTGAAAGTGGGTGATGGAGATGGGGGGAGGGGGAGGACTCTCTCATCTCAGTGTTTGTAGGAGCAGGGATGAGGAGGGGAACGCACCATGCCATGCAGTCCATGTTTTGTTTTTTGTTTTTGTTTTTATCTAAAGAAGCCCAGTGGAGCAAAACGACGCAGTCTAAGCCAACATGACCCCAAATGCCTCTGACAAAAATGACATCCAGGAAGAGACACGTTATGACTTAAAGTGTGTTTAAATTCTTTTTCTCTTTTCTTTTTTTTTTTTTTTTTTTCCCTTTTCCTCGGTTAATCAGCGTCATCTTGGCATCAAGCGTTAGGACGGGGGCGGGCTGCGGTGGGGGTGGGGTGGGGGGTGGTGGTAGGTGGCCTGAAGGTTGTCTGACTCCCCCCTCCTCCCTTTGAATATTTTTTTTTTTTTTTTGGGGGGGGGGGGGGGGGGGGGGGGGGGGGGGGGGGGGGGGGGGGGGGGCGTTGGACAGTGTCCCCATAACCCCCTCGACCCACCCCACGATTCTGACGTCCTTAGGTATATAATGGCACCTTGACGAAACTGAAATTTGAACGATACGCAAGTTTGTGTCAAATTGAGAATATACCCAAATCTGTTCCTTACCGAAAATATTGAAATCCATGACTAATTTGCATTAACCTAGTCATAATTCATTGATTCAAAATTTCAGTACTGCTGACATAGTACACGTTTGTGTGGTTTGTGTGTGTGTGTGTGTGAGTGTGTGTGTGTGTGTGTGTGTGTGTGTGTGTGTGTGTGTGTGTGTGTGTGTGTGTGTGCAGTTTGCTTGATTATAACTGACAATATTGCTATGAAGTGCTATTCATTACTCCGATGCTCATGTGCTTGTGCATGTGTGTTATTGTGCATGTGTATATCTGTCCGTGTGCGCGCATGCATGTGTGTTTGTGTGTGTGTGTGTGTGTGTGTGTACTGGAAGTTGCGGCGGGGGGGGGGGGGGGGGGGGGGGGGGGGGGGGGGGGGGGGGGGGGGGGGGGGGGGGGGGGGGGGTTGCTGTTTACAGTTTAAAACACTTCAGATTCAGGAATGAGATGAAGAAGTGTGCATATATCTTTTCATGACTTATGGAACGCAGGTGAACGAAACCTTATTCGTGTGTGTGTGTGTGTGTATGTGTGTGTGTGTGTGTGTGTGTGTGCGTGTGTGTGTGTGTGTGTGTGTGTGTGTGTGTGTGTGTGTGTGTGTGTGTGTGTGTGTGTGTGTAAAAACAATTGTAATATACCACGTATTTACACATGGGATGGTGAAGTGGGCTTGCATTTGTACATACCTTACTTAGATGGATAAGAGAAACCCAGACCAGATATTAGCAGGCATGTTTAGTACAACGAATGTGCATTTAAAAGAATAGAAAGAGAAGATGAAAGTGGGGGTGGGGTGGGGAATCTGTATTCCCAGTCTGACTACATTTCAGTCTTCTTTCAGTCCATTCTCAACACATCTTAGGAGACTATTCATGTATACGGTGGTACATTTACTAACGGTTTAAGATATGTGTGTAAGTTTTCATCCGTGCAAATTCCTGACTGTGCCGTGCCAGACTGTCAGTATTGTACTCTCTTCCCTCCCCTCTTTTTCTACATCTTTAACCCTTTGCCCTTCATTGTTTGAGTTACTGTGCTGATGGAAGCGTCATATGAACTGACGGTCCAGTGATTCAGAGAAGCTTGGTGACCAAGATGCAGTGGTGTGAGTGAAAGCCTTTGTCCACAGGGCAATGTGTGGGACCAGCTCCTCACCAAGACTTTCTTTCTGGAGATGGTTTGCTCCATGCCCCTCATCGTCACGGTGAGAGTCTTTTCTTTCCTTTCTTTAATGAGGTAAGCGTTCTCACCACACACACACACCGTGGTTGCTGATCGTGCTTCTCAGTGAAACAGAGATCGATTACCAAAAAAATCTGCAAGGTTGTTCGGGAGTGCGCACCCCCCCCCCCCCCACACACACACACACACACGCCAAGGTTAAAAAATCCTTTTAACTTCAGACAGACCCACAGATTCCACACCCAGTAACCCCCGAACTATTCCTGAGTCCGTGTTCTGATCCGGAATGTAGCCCGAGGACGAATTCGTTGATTGTCGGTGCTGATCCACATTTTGATCCGGATCCGTTTCAAGACTTGATGAGTCCTCCTTGGGCCACATTCCATCGATTCACCAAGTTTCGTTGAGACCGGCTCAGTGTTTCATACATTGGTAAGCTGATGGACGGGGCAACCAGCCAACTCACAGATATGGCTGAAAGCCTGATCTCTTTGATGAAAACAGCAAATGAAAAGAATTCAAAAAACTCAACAATGCCAGTCCAGGCGTTTTAACGGCTGATTGATAACACATGCATGTGAAAGAAATGAACAAAGGGAATATGCTTGTCGATAACTGAGCGAAATTAGAAAGGTGCACGTGATACAAGGAATGAAACGAGAAAGACGCATTTGACTCGGTGGACAGCAAGGAAGACGCACATGATATTGTGAACTAAACAAGAAAGATGCTCATGATTTGATTGACAGCACAAATTTAAAGAAGAAAAATCATGTAATTGATGAACAGGGAGAGATAGAGAGACTTCAGACTTCAGATAGTTTATTGTGCAGACATTGTGTCCATACAATCGAGTGTTTTTCATAGGAATATCATTCTGGAGCTTTTCTGTGACGTCGTTACGCACATAATACTTTAGAAGACTCTCTCTGAGAGAGAGAGAGAGAGAGAGAGAGAGAGAGAGAGAGAGAGAGAGAGAGAGAGAGAGAGAGAGAGTGAGTGCAAGTGCTTCAATAAACCAAACGAAGATAGAGAAATGTGATTTAAGTAACGAAACAAGGAAGACGCACGGTATTCCATGAAGAAAACAGTTCTGGAGCATTATTATGATCTAGTCAACAACACACACGTAACTCTGAGGACGAAACAAGACAGTTGCATACATTTTGATAAGGGATTCGAGAAAAACATGCATGCAGTTTTAATAAAAGAAGGAAGACCAACTCGCACACTTCAACAGAACAAAACGAACAGATGCTGGCATTAGGAAACTGTCTTTTCCTTTAACGCCTAATAAATGGAATAGATTGAACGTGGGTATCTGAATCAGCCTGGCTGTTATCATACGTGAAATTTACCCTTGCATGAGTGTATAAGATCCAGTCTTCTAACCTGTTGACGTTGTGTGGTGGCAGGTGTTTTACCCAGTGATGCTGAAGGATTTCTTTGTGCCCCTCTTTCTCAACTGCTGGATGGCCAAAAGCGCTCTGCGTCGACTGATGGTGTGTGGTGGTTGTGTTTAGTTAATGTGTATGGATGTTTGTGCGCGTGTCTGCTGTATAAGGAAAAGTGCGGACCGTCTTCCAGGCCTCTCTATAAAGGTGTTCTGGTTTAATTGATCAATTAGTCAATCAATGAATCAATCAATGTATCTATATATCTGTCTGTCTATTTGTGAACTTCTTCATCCATTTTTCGAACTTTTTTGCCGCTCTTTCTTCTCATTTCCCCTCACTCGTTCAGTGGCGTAAGTTTAATTAATTAATCAGTCAATCAATTCGTCAGTCTGTCTGTCTGTCTGTCTGTCTGTATGTCTGTTTACTTGTTAACTTATTCCTTCATTTCGCTGTCTAATTTTTGGCCGCGCTTTGCTCTCATTTCCCCTGGTATTACTCCTGTGCCGTTGTCCCGCCCCCCCCCCCCCCCCCCCCCGCCCCCTCCTCCCCCTCCTCCCCCTGCAAAGTCACGCTCATGAAAATAGCCTGTGGTAGTTTCAGCGCCGGCAGTCGACCAGGACCAGTTCATGTCAGGTCGCCATGAGGCAGTCGACCAGAGGAGACCCTGCACTGCAGGTTCTGGTCCAGCATACACAGCACAGCATTAAGCCTCCTTTTTGTACTCTCAGTTCTTATAGAACAGGGAGTACTTTACAATGGGAACAAAGAAATGCTGTCTGTGCGTCTGTCTGTCTGTCTGTCCGTCCGTGGTCAAAATGTGTTCCACTCGCTCCAGACAAAACTACTGGGCTGGTCTTTTTGAAATTTGTAGGTATGTTCATGGGTCACGGATGATGCCCGGTGTTTTATTTTACGTTATAGCCGTTACTAACGGCTATAATGGCCCATAACGGTTTTTTTATGGAATGTCTCAGAAAATACTCGGCTGATCTTGTTGAAAATTCGTAGGTACGTTGATTATGGGTCACGGATGATGCCCGTAGTTTATTTTACCGTTATAGCCGTTACTAACGGCTATAACGGCCCGTAATGGTTTTCTTCTTTATGGACAATCTCAGAAGTACTTGGCCGATCTTTCTGAAAATTTGTAGGTATGTTCATTATGGGTAACAGGTGATGGCCGATGTTTACTGGAATAGCCGGTACTAACGGTTATAACGGGTTTTTCCTCTTTATGGAATATCTCACGTGTATTCAAGATGAACTGGGAACACGTCTATATGCTTTGCATCTTGTTTTTGTTCATGTAGGTAGGTAATGAATAGTTTCTTTTTTGTTCCATCTGTTTTGCTTTGTTGTTTGTTTATGTTGAGCGACATACTGCGGATAGCATGCCGTTGGCGCGTTCGACATACATTGCGGATGTGCCGGAAAGCGGAGTGTGCCAGTATGAGTGATGGTTCTTTACAGAATGACCTCCACCTGACCCAGCAGAAGTTCCAGACTCTGTCCGTCACTCTCAACCAGCAGATCTGTTTCGTGGCTGTCACTTTGGTCTGCATTATCTTCACCACGTGAGTGTGTTAGTTGTCATTTTTGTTCTTTCTTTCTTCTTTGTTTTTTCTCTTGATTTGAGACCATGTTAAGTTATGATATTCAATACCATTTTCTTTTATTCTATGCCTACCAGAATAGTTTTTGCAAAATTCAGATTTTGTTACGGTGGTGGTTGTTCTTCAGAGCCTCATGGATTGCGTTATGCAGTATAATGTCACGAACAATTTTTCCTTCGCCTGGCATTCGGGTTGTTCCTTTGGGAGAGTGTCTCCCTAATGTGAAGCGCCAAAAAAAGTGGGTGATTGTGTTCCCCTCTCTGACTGTAATCATGTTCTTTTTGTCATTGCAGTCAAAAGATTAAACTGTAGAGTGTTGATGATGTGGCAGCTTGTCACTGATACCATTTTTGTTTCTCTCCGGACCTTGCTGCATTTGTTGATCTCAGAGTAGAGCAGCACGCAGACTACCGTTTCAGTTTCATAACCACAAACTCTCTCTCTCTCTCTCTCTCTCTCTCTCTCTCTCTGTCTCTGTCTCTCTCTCTCTCGATGTAATTGTTCCTTTTTTTATTGTTATTTTTGAGGGCATAGTGTAAAAAAGCTTCCAGCTTATCTATTCACCCTCATAAAGATTTCGAGTTTCAAAGAGTTTCTCTCTCTCTCTCTCTCTCTCTCTCTCTCTCTCTCTCTCTCTCTCTCTCTCTCTCTCTCTCCAAACACACGATCTGTCTCTCTCATACACACACACACACACACACACACACACACACACACACACACACACACACACACACACACACACGCACACGCACGCACACACATCCAATCATCATCGACTCGATTCAGTAACTACACACTGCCAGCTGCAGTCACGTCAAAGGTCCGGGTCACATGATTGGGAATTAACATCCAGCCTTTTTACGGGTCCAGTACAACCATTACTTAAGACAAGGACATGAATTTTGTTGGAAGTCAAGGTCGGACGCAAAAGGTCAAGGTTAGATCATGAACAGTATCCTGCCTGATACTGATAGACAGCTCGCTTTCCAGCCGTCATCCCCGTTTTCCGTGTTGTCACATCATTTGCTCGATGGATCAGTAGACTTCGCCTGTCAATCATGCAGGTCTCCTCCCCATCGTGACTTCGTGTTTCCCTTCCCTCCTTCTACCCTTCCCTCCCTGAACTGTGACTGCTGAAGGTCGCTCCAGAGACACCGAGGAGCCATGGAGTAAGCGCGGTGAATAGCGACATCTTTGTCTCCAACTTCAGGGAGTTGAGAACACTGACAGAAGTTAATGACGGTGACTAGCAGCATCTTTGTCTCAAACTTCAGGGAGTTGAGAACACTTACAGAAGTTAATGACGGTGAATAGCAACATCTTTGTCTCGAACTTCAGGCTGTTGAGAACACTTACAGAAGTTAATGACGGTGAATAGCAACATCTTTGTCTCGAACTTCAGGGAGTTGAGAACACTTACAGAAGTTAATGACGGTGAATAGCAGCATCTTTGTCTCAAACTTCAGGCTGTTGAGAACACTGACAGAAGTTAATGACGGTGAATAGCAGCATCTTTGTCTCAAACTTCAGGCTGTTGAGAACACCAGCAGAAGTGAACGACCATGTTTTTTGTTGTTGTTGTTGTTTTACATCTGCTGTTTTTGATACTTGTTCTCTCTCTACTTTCTCCCCCTCGTGTTTTCGGCGGTGCACAGAATCTGCGGCATTCAGCACATCCAGCGAGGAAGCCCCCGAGCGACCTCTGAACCTGTTTGAAGCAGTGTACTTTGCCGTGGTCACCCTGTCCACGGTGGGCTACGGGGACATCTCGCCCGACATCTGGCTGGGCCAGGTCTTCATGCTGCTCATGATCTGTGTGGCCTTCGCCTTCATCCCCAAACAGGTCAGTTGGCGTTTGGCTTGATTCCCAAACAGGTCGGTGCATCCATACTGTCTAACATGGTGGTAGATGTTCGTGTTAACTCACAAATGGGTCAGTTGATGTGTTTTTGTCTTTTTATCCTCAACTGTAGGCCTTCATTCCCTAACGGGTCAGTCAGATCAAAATGAGATCTGTGGACTTTCTGTGCTTATTCTCAACGGATCATGAGCGCCTTTGCCTCCAAAAAGGGTGAGTGGGGCTTTGTTTTAATTTTCAGACCGTAAAGTAGATGTCTTCATTCCCAGACGAGTGAATGGATCTGTTTACTTTTCCAGGATGCTGAGTGGGCCTCATGACGTTATACCCAAACTGATCAGTGGGGGGCGTTTACTTTCAAACAGATCGAGAATAGGGGATGGGATGGGGGTAATGTTAGTGTCCAAACAGATCGATGATCAGATTTCTTTGTATTCCCAGATAGATCGAAGGAGCATTTTCCTTCTCGAGCAGACTGTTCCGAAACGTTTATTCCTGAATTGGGTGGTCGTTGTTTTGGTCCGTGCCCAGAGAGATCAGTAACTGACTGCTGTCATTCAAAGCCAGCTGATTTTGTCATTGTTTCCTAAACATAGTCAGTTAGTGGCTGTTATTCTTCATTATTCCAAAGGCTAGTGGATGCCCCCCCCCCCCCCCAACTCCGTCAACCCTTCTGCCACAAGAACTGTGCGTATGGCTTATCAACAGTCTGTTCATCTGTGCTAATGATCTTAAGGTGTACATAAGTTTGAATAATGAAGACAGATCAAACAAACCAAAAGAAAACAACAAACGGAGGGAGTTGGTGAGGAGTGCTAAGTAGATATGGGAGATAATGATTGCACGGGGAAGGGGATGGATGGCTGATGGTGAGCGCAGTTTGGTGTTGATGGGATAGGTAAGCTCACGGGCGCTGTCGCTGGACAGACGTGGTAGCGGTCTCCGAAGAGGGACGCCGCTCACTCACGCTGACTCCTTGACTGAGTTATCATTGCAGTCAGTTGATGGCACGACTGGTGGCGCACGGCGTCTGCTGGACCCCCAACAAGGCACCATGCAAACCGTGAAGGATGACTCCCCAGCAGTGCCGGGTCTTCTCTGGTGGGTTGCCTCACATGACCCTGATATCACGTGCTCCTTGTGGACGACCAGTGTGGAAAGTTGCAACAGGATAATCATTGATGTGGAAGTTGCAACATGATGATCATTGATGTGGAAGTTGCAACATGATGATCATTGATGTGGAAGTTGCAACATGATGATCATTGATGTGGAAGTTGCAACATGATGATCATTGATGTGGAAGTTGCAACATGGTCATTGATGTGGAAGTTGCAACAGGATGGTCATTGATGTGGAAGTTGCAACAGGATGGTCATTGATGTGGAAGTTGCAACAGGATTGTCATTGATGTGGAATTTGCAACAGGATGGTCGTTGATGTGGAAGTTGCAACAGGATTATCATTGATGTGGAAGTTGCAACAGGATGGTCACTGGTGTGGAAGATGTAACAGGATGGTCATTGATGTGGAAGTTGCAACAGGATGGTCGTTGATGTGGAAGTTGCAACAGGATGGTCATTGATGTGGAAGTTGCAACAGATGGTCATTAATGTGGAAGTTGCAACAGGATGGTCATTGATGTGGAAGTTGCAACAGGATTGTCATTGATGTGGAATTTGCAACAGGATTATCATTGATGTGGAAGTTGCAGCAGGATGATCATTGATGTGGAAGTTGCAACAGGATTGTCATTGATGTGGAAGTTGCAACAAGATGGTCGTTGATGTGGAAGTTGCAACAAGATGGTCGTTGATGTGAAGTTGCAACAGGATTGTCATTGACGAGGAAGTTGCAACAGGATTGTCATTAATGTGGAAGTTGCAACGAGATGGTCGTTGATGTGGAAGTTGCAACAGGATGGTCATTGACGTGGAAGTTGCAACAGGATGGTCATGATGTGGAAGTTGCAACGAGATGGTCATTGATGTGGAAGTTGCAACAGGATGGTCATTGACGTGGAAGTTGCAACAGGATGGTCATTGATGTGGAAGTTGCAACAAGATGATCATTGATGTGGAAGTTGCAACAGATGGTCATTGATGTGGAAGTTGCAACAAGATGATCATTGATGTGGAAGTTGCAACAAGGTGATCATTGATGTGGAAGTTGCAACAGATGGTCGTTGATGTGGAAGTTGCAACAGATGGTCATTAATGTGGAAGTTGCAACAGGATAATCATTGATCTAGAAGTTGCAACAGGATGATCATTGATGTGAAAGTTGCCACAAGATGGTCATTGATGTGGAAGTTACAGCAGGAAGGTCATTGATGTGGAAATTGCAACAGGATAATCATTGATGTGGAAGTTGCAACAGGATGGTCATTGATGTGGAAGTTGCAACAGGATGGTCATTGATGTGGAAGTTGCAGCAGGATGATCGTTGATGTGGTTGTGTACCAGCTGGTCGGAATGGACGATGTGAGGATGTCGCCACTCCGGGGGACACGGATGAGACACAAAAAGTCATTATCTCCACTTTTTTTTGTTTCAGATTGAAGAGATCGGGTCGACCTGGCCCAGCGAAAGAAGACGGGAGGGGACTATGGGGAGAGACGAGCGGAGAAAGGCAAGCATGTAGTGGTCTGCGCTACGTCGTTTTCTGCCGATGTGGTCATGAACTTCCTCAACGAGTTTTATGAACACCCCAAACTTGAGGTGGGTATAGACAGTAAGTTAACCCTTTCAACGGGAACGTCGTAAAAATGACATGGCTTGATGCTGCGTCGATGGAAAGTTTCTGTTCTAACTGAAGCAATATTCCTGTCACACTGAGAAATCTTGAAAAATACTAGTATAACCTGTGACGGATTTTAAGCCAGTCGTTGCCTTCTATTTGTTATTTTTTCTCTTCTTTTCTTTTCATTTATTTTTCCTCTTTTCTTTTCTTTCTTTCGTGTTTTTTTTTTTTCTGTCTTATGCACCGTGCTCCCCTTCTCCCTCCGTCCTCTGCAGAGCTATGACTCCCATATTGCTCATGCCGGCTGCCCCCACTCACAGTCATAGACAGGCTTGTGCCGTTGTTACGTCAGCACCGGCAGTCCGCAGGAAACGATAGATATGAAATCATCAAGAGGCAACCACAAGCGGAGACACCGCACAGCTGCCGAGTCACTTCGCTGGTGTGAGCCTGTTCTGATCCAACATACGCTGGACATCACCTTGTAAGGTCCCATACTGACGACAATGCTTAATTAGACACGGAGTCAGCGAGCACCCTCGCCCACTCCCAAATCCCTCCGGAGGGCGCCACCATTTCCATCCAGAGACAGCTCCCTTGAACCAGCCGAAACCGGAGACATTGACGAACTCACCAAGGACATGGAGGTGGCAAGGAAATAAAAACTGAAGTCACCACGAGAGCAGGGCATGAACTGCCCACATATTTTGACACCTTTTTGGAAGATGATCGATGACAAGGGATATAATAAAGTTGCTTCTGTCGCATTCCATTCTGGGCACAGGCTTTATGCCAGGTCTGGACTACACATGTCCTTTCGTAACATAGCCCGGTGTCAGCCAGGAACGACAGAGAGAGACATCTATCGTACCAGCATTGTAATGTTTTATATGCATAGTATATCATTTCATTTTATTCCATGTGTGCTTCTACAGATTCCTCGCAAGCACCAACCGCACAACTGTGATCCCATCTTTCTGCACAGTCATAACTCTGGCTCATCCAGTTATGGCGTCAGAAACGACCTTTGACAGCGGAGTAGCCAGGCATAGACAGGGGAGTAGCTAGGCATAGACAGGGGAGTAGCCAGGCTTAGACAGCCCTAGAGCCACCCACTATAGGAGACGCTGCACTGCTGTTGAGTCACTTTCTTGGTCTTTTCTTCGAGCCTGCACCGGTTCAGTAAACACAACACAGCACCAGTTGAATCTCATGTTGATCCGAGTCGGTGTTTGTCATGATGATGCTCATCCAGCAGCTATCTAAATTGATCGACACTGAAGGCCAGGACTCGAGCTCATGAAGGTTCCCAGAATTGGAGGCTGTTTTTCTCGTATTTCACACTGACCGACAAGACGGATGATTATTAATGGAGTGTGCCCAACGGGACGGATGATTCTGGCAATGATTGTTATAGACTGTTTTCGTTTTTTATTCTTAGACACGCAACAGGTTAGTATTCTTAGTGCCTTTTCAATGCTACTGTGGCGTTAACCAAACCCAAAATCTACAGGTCTACAGCTGGTTGAGGTTTAGCCAATACGTGATTTTGCAGGGGTTTATTGTGCGGCTGTGGTTCTGAATTTAAAACATTCCAGTCATCAATATAGGACGCTGAATAGTCGTGCTGTTCATCTTCTTCTTCTTCTTCTTCTTCTTCTTCTTCTTCTTCTTCTCCTTCTCCTTTTTTTCACCTTCCTTTTGTTGTTGTTGTTGTTGTTGTTGTTGTTGTTGTTGTTGTTGTTGTTGTTGTTTGTTCTTCTTCTTCTTCTTCTTCTTCTTCTTTCTTCTTTCTTCTTCTTTCCTTTTTCCTTCTTCTTCTTCCTTCTTCTTCTTCTCCTCCTCTTCGTTTCTTCCTCTTTCTTCTTCATCTTTTTTCCTTCTTCTTCTTCTTCTTCTTCTGTTCTTTCTTCTCCTCTTCTCCTCCTCCTCCTCCTCCTCCTCCTCCCTCCCTTAACTCCATGAAGAGTCATCAAGGCACTGCAATAAACAACTTGTCACCAGGCTCCTACAGGTCTGTCGGTTATGTGCCAAGCCCTGGCTCCCTGTAATTGGTTTCCCAGTCTTCCCTGCAGTGTCGTCAGTCCACCATTCCTTTTTCCTTCCCCTCCCTCTCCCCTCTTTAACAGCTTCCAGGAGGGTTGTTTCAGCAAGCCAACCAGATGCTGTTCTTCACCTTAGTTTAACCAGAAAATTTCCTGATGATGATGACCCGATAGCAAGTCCTTTTTGTAACTGTTGGCCAGGAGCACACGGTGATCTTGATGAGCTCAGAGGAGCTGGACAGCAAACATGCTGTTCATCCTGAAAGACCCCAAGTGGGCACACCGTGTGGTCTACATCAAAGGCTCACCCCTCAAGGACATCGACCTCAAGAGGTGCAGGTAGGTGTTAATAGTTAACTGTTTTTGTGTTGATAATCAAGGAGACGGTGGGCGCACCGTGTGGTCTTCATCAAAGGCTCACCCCTCAAGGACATCGACCTCAAGAGGTGCAGGTAGGTGTTAATAGTTAACACTGTTTTTGTGTTGATAATCAAGGAGACGGTGGGCGCACCGTGTGGTCTTCATCAAAGGCTCACCCCTCAAGGACATCGACCTCAAGAGGTGCAGGTAGGTGTTAATAGTTAACACTGTTTTTGTGTTGATAATCAAGGAGACGGTGGGCGCACCGTGTGGTCTTCATCAAAGGCTCACCCCTCAAGGACATCGACCTCAAGAGGTGCAGGTAGGTGTTAATAGTTAACACTGTTTTTTGTGTTGATAATCAAGGAGACGGTGGGCGCACCGTGTGGTCTTCATCAAAGGCTCACCCATCAAGGACATCGACCTCAAGAGGTGCAGGTAGATATCAATAGCTAACGTTGTTTTTGTTTTAATAATCAAGGAGACCGTGTGCACACCTGTGGGCACACCATGTCCATTAATGAACATTGACATGAAGGAATGGAGGTACCCGTATGTACGTCACTCCATTCGTCTTTATGGTAAACGATACACTGGGCACACCGTGTTGGGCTACACTACGGGATCACCATCAGAGAAACTGATGTGAAAATGTGCACGAGGGTGCTGTCAGTTAACGTAGTGTTTTATTAATAACGTATTGTGCATATAGATGATAAAGAATGCAGTGGACGCACCAGGCTGTCTACATCGAAGAAGGACATTTACTTGCTGCCTGTGAAGTTCTGTCGTCAGCACTACGGGCTTTTCTTGGTTTGTTATCGTTTTTATAGTTCTCTTTCACTGCATCTGCTGACTGTTTGTATAGCTCTCTTTCACTGCATCTGCTGATGTTTTGTATAGCTCTCTTTCACTGCATCTGCTGACTGTTTGTATAGCTCTCTTTCACTGCACCTGTCCACATCAGTGGCCCCATCCTGTCTTGTTCTCTCGTAAAAAAAACAACTCGAACAGAAAACTTCAGATGGTTTGGGAAGCGTTTCTTCAGCCTTGTTTCTAAGGTTTTTTGAAAACTCAATCCTCACTGCCTCCTACTTTGCAACAATGCGCTCTCTGTGCTAGCTTTCAAGGCACAACTAAAAAAGAGTTTTGTACCATACAGTGCACACTACGCTAGTTATTCGGAAGGAACAAAAGAAGGAACGACATGTTACAGCAATAGTTTACCACTAGAATTGTACAATTATCGGTATTATGCTTAAAATGAGAATATGATAGTAATAATATCAACTATCATCTACCTATCCTCTTGGAGAACTACTGATAGACACACGTCACAGTCAGTATGAAACAAACGAAAAATTCAGGGTGACACACGGCCAGATACAACAACGCCAACTGGAAGCGAGGAGCACACTGATGCCGATACATGTCATAAACTGCTGGAGCGTTTGCTTCTTCTTTTTCTTCATGAACACACACACACACACAAAGGTGCAGCATCAAAGTCAGTCTGGAAATGATCAATGCCCACATCCATAATTGTTAAATGACAGGGTTGAAACATTCCTAAACAGACAGTGGAAGACTTGTGTCCTGAAAAACCAACAACTGTACCCTGAAAAATGGTCGGCTGAGTCCTGAAAGAAAGCTCCACTATCCACAGAAAGCTAGGGTCATCTGTCCTGAACTAGGATCGACTCAGTCCCTAAAGAAGGGTCTACTCTCCGCTAAAGAAGGGTTAACCCGGCACTGTAGAAGGGTTAACTATGCCCTGAAGAAGGGTCAACTCATTTCCTACAGAAGGGTCTACTCTCCGCTGAAGAAGGGTTAACCCGGCACTGTAGAAGGGTTAACTATGCCCTGAAGAAGGGTCAACTCATTTCCTACAGAAGGGTCTACTCTCCGCTGAAGAAGGGTTAACCCGGCACTGTAGAAGGGTTAACTATGCCCTGAAGAAGGGTCAACTCATTTCCTACAGAAGGGTCTACTCTCCGCTGAAGAAGGGTTAACCCGGCACTATAGAAGGGTTAACTATGCTCTGAAGAAGGGTCAACTTATTTCCTGGAGAAGGGTCTACTCTCCGCTGAAGAACGATTAACTCGGCCGTTATTGAAAAAGTCTGAAGTCTCAGTCGACGTTTTACTATGCTTGCAAACAATACCTGGCACTTTTTCGTTCATTGATGTAATTCATCCATCCATTCATCTATATGCTTTTGTGTGTGTGTGATTCATTTATTTATTCATTTGCGATCCTGCTTGTTGTTTTTTTCAAAGCTAGTTTCTTTTCACGATGCACACGCCTCCATATTAAGAATGCGTTTCTATTGCAAGAAACCTGTGACAGACAATTCAGCTATTGATTGTATCTATCAATCAGTGTCTGGTTTTACATAATGATTCCGATCTACGTGTGTACTGGCGGTTGGAAAACAATTTAGAGTGATGAGCAGCGAACAGATTTCTCGTTTTAGTCATATAGTGCAGGAAAACAGAGCTTAAGTAGGGTTACGCCATAGGATTGATGTGCTTCCTTCAAAAACCGGGTGTGTGTGTGTGTGTGTGTGTGTGTGTGTGTGTGTGTGTGTTTTGTCTCAGAATCAACCATGCAGAGTCAGTATTCTTCCTGTGTGACAGAAACTGTTCTGATCAAGAAAAATCTGTAAGTGTCTCTCTCTCACTCTGTCTGTCTGTCTGTCTGTCTGTCTCTCTGTCTGTCTGTCTGTCTGTCTGTCTGTGTCTGTGTCTGTCTCTCTCTGTCTCTCTCTGTCTCTCTCTCTCTCTCTCTCTCTCTCTCTCTCTCTCTCTCTCTCTCTCTCTCTCTCTCAAAGAATCAAGTTTGTCAGCTTTATGGTTGAATATGATGTTCGACAATGAAATTGGCACGATTTTTCTTTGACGCCACCAGTGTGCTGCGGGGTATTTTTTCCTTCTGTCATGTCGCAAATATTTTCCCACGTTTAAATATATTGCATAATGTTTCTTGAATATGGACAGAGGCATGAATTCATGAAACACTTGTTCATGTGCTCTCTCTGTCTCTGTCTCTCTCTGTGCCTCTGTTACTGTCTCCGTCTGTCTGTATCATATAGATATATTAGATAGATAGATAAATCTAGAAACACACATATAGACATACATGTATGTACAATCAGAAAAAAAAGAAAACAACAGATGAGAACAACTGTATTCATCATCAGATATTTTGACCTAGGCCTTCTTCAGTGACATGTCACCCAGTGACACAGAATGGTCAATATATATAATAACAGTTATGCACAATGATAAAAACCAAAATCGTGAACGCCTAAAAGAAGGCGCTAAAACACGACACCATCATGGATCAAAAACTGAAGTTCAATCAAACCTCTATTTGCTTATATAAACATACATGGGAGAGAGAGAGAGAGAGAGAGAGAGAGAGAGAGAGAGAGAGAGAGAGAGAGCAGTTACTAACTCCCCCCCCCCCCCCTTTCCTCCCCCGAAGAAACACTACTATGCTTGAAGCCTTCAAATTCAGCTGCTAGAAAAACAAGCACAGAAACTATTATGACCTTATCTGTTTTGAATACATAAAATAGTCTTACCGGTTAATTTTCGTGACTCCCTCCCCCCCCCCCCCCCCCCCCCCCGCCAAAAAAAAAAAAAAAAATGCTCAGGACCAGCACACCATCTTGCGGTCATGGGCGGTGAAGGACTTTGCTCCCAGCTGTACTCAGTGCATCCAGCTCTTTAAGGCCACCAACAAACAGCACGTCAGGTTTGCAGGTGAGTGAGATTTTTGTACGCAATTTGCGCTTGTGATACTAAAATGTTTGCATTTTGTTGCGTATGCAGACTAACACACAGGGACAGACATAAAAATCCACGCACGAACGCACGCATGCACGCACGCACACTTGCTCGCACGCGCTCATATTCACTTTTTGTTATAGGGAAATTGATTGATATTTGTGTGTTGATACGTGGTTTTTGTTGTTCTGTTTACTTGTTAAGCTTTGCAGTCTTTTTCTTCATGAGCGGAAGTACCAGCCACAGCAGCTGAATAGCTATGCATGTGGTGCATGTTTCTATTCACAGGATTTACTTCCCCTTCGACGGTCATGCTAGAAATTTCTTTTTGAGCCAGTGCTAGCACGTGTTATTTCAGACAGTTCAGGTTAAATCCTTTTGATAGGGCTGTGAACAGTTTGTGCTTCAGCATGAAGTTGCTGCCTAGACGCATAGACTCACTCACGATCTGAACAAAAGCTGCTCGTCACACTTGAAATATTTGGACAGACAAATTTTGTCCATCCCACAAATAAGAGCCGCAGCGTTTTAGTGAAATGTAGCACACAAGTTCAAGAACGCTGCCAAACTGACCGAGAATAAAGGAAACATTTTTGTCAGTAATATCAATCTTTGTGATGTCTATGTCTGTGTCACTAGCCCAACAGCGGAATAATTTGATAACTGATCTGCCATCCCGGAACGTTTACAGGACAAACTGCCATTCGTTTAACGCTCTGTGTGGAACACTTTGAAGATAGCACTGTCGTCTTTCTCGCGTAAGGGACAAATCTGACATCTTGAACTCTCTGAGGACAATCACTCGGCATCCGTGGAGTGCTTTGAAGGAAAGTCTTATTACTCTGGAGACAGGTGAACCACCCCTTTACACACTTTGAAGGAAAGTCTGCCATCCCATTATCACTGTGGGAACAGGTGGGCCACCCTACACTTGAAGGAAAGTCTGCTATCCCATTATCACTGTGGGAACAGGTGGGGCACCCTACACTTTGAAGGAAAGTTTGCTATCCCATTATCACTGTGGGAACAGGTGGGGCACCCTTTAAACACTTTGAAGTAAAGTCTGCTATCCCATTATCACTGTGGGAACAGGTGGTCCACCCTACACTTTGAAGGAAAGTCTGCCATCCCATATCACTGTGTGGGAACAGGTGGGGCACCCTTTAAACACTTTGAAGGAAAGTCTGCTATCCCATTATCACTGTGAGAACAGGTGGGCCATCCTTTAACACTTTGAAGGAAAGTCTGCCATCCCATTATCACTGTGGGAACAGGTGGGCCACCCTACACTTTGAAGGAAAGTCTGCCATCCCATTATCACTGTGGGAACAGGTGGGCCATCCTTTAAACACTTTGAGGACAAATTTACCGTCCCTTGAATACTTTTAGGACAAATCTTTTATTATCCCTTGAACGCGTTGAGGACAAGTTTTTTTTCCATTTCAGGAATACTCTTAAGGACAATTCTGCCGTCTTACAACACTTAGATTACGTTAGCCATTCATTTCCTGGAGATTTTGAAAGACGCATACCTGACGCCATCTGAAAGAAGTTTGGTACTCATGGAACGCTTTGAGAATAATTAAATTAGCCAGTTGAAATATCGTAAATTCTGTGGCCCTTATTCCCAGAATTCCCAGGGAGCTGATTTTTTATTTCTCCTTCACTTCGATGGCTAGATGGGGTGACGGTCACCTTCTTCAAGGAGATGCTCACTTTCGTGGCTCTGTAACAAAGCAGATGCTGTGATCAGTACAGGCTTTGATAGGCGGGATCTTGCGCACCACTGAACACCACAAAAAGTCACTCATTGCGACAAGACAAAGCCTTCTCTGGTGGACTGCCTCTTGTTACAAATCGACTGTCTCTGGTACATTTTGATGACAGTCCCGTGATGCTTTGGAAACCTTTTGACAACTGATCAATTCTCACTGGAAGACACCGGAGCAAAATCAGTCGTCTCTGTCATTGGTGTAGGTCAGGTCCGCTATCCCCAGAACCCTTTATGAAAATTCTGGAGAAAAACTTGTGAAAAAAAGTTTATTTTTGCGGTAATGCATACTTTGGTCGGCTTACAAATGTCTAGCATTGATAATGTACTATGGTCCTCAAACACGCAGCCTGTCTCTGGAGATTTTAATCATGAAAACAAGAAATAGAACAGAAGAGTCAATAGAAAGTGCATGTAAACAGAACGTAGACAAAGAAGAAACTGTTAAAATTTTGTCTTTCTTTTGATTTCTGTTTCCAGAGCATGTTGTTTGTGAAGACGAGTTCAAGTTTGCTCTGCTTGCCAACAATTGTCTGTACCCTGGGCTGTCCACACTGGTCACTCTTATCGTGTACACCTCACGGGGAAAGTAAGTCTCCTTGTGGTGCGTGTTTGTGTGCGCGCGTGGTTGCGTCCGTGCGTGAGTGTGTGCATGCGGTTTTTTTTTTGGGTTTTTTTCTTTAACTTTATTTGTAATCTGCAGCTCAGGGTGATGATCTCAAGAACTGCCTGAGTCAGATGAAAAGAAATCGGCAGAATGATGGCTTTTTTTTGGTTCCTTTATTCTCTTTTAATGACAAGTATTGGTTGTTGAGCAAATCGCCTGCCCGTTACAATTCACTGAGGGAGTGAAGCGAACTTACGTCGTACAGATAAAAGTCAGCAATAAAGGAGACTCCAGTCTTCCCAATAGATTCCATAACATTCCACTAAGAAACACCGAATCCCACAGTGAAAAACGATTCTGAGCACAAATGCAACACGCGCGAAACCAAAATGTTTCATGTGTACAGATATTTAATTGCCACCCTTGTGAATCAAATTAAAGCAATTTCATTTGGGTTGCGTAATGTTTTTGCAATGATAAAGCAATGTGTAAAGAGACCCACCCTGGGAAAAAAAAAAAATCCACAACATGTTTCTTTAATCTGTTCAAAAAACAGATGTGTCCACCCCGCGCAGCAACACAATCGAGACAGCGCTGCCTCATGGAATTGATGGTGTTTGCGATGACGGCCTGGGGGATGTTTTCTCACTCCTGTCGCAGGACGTGCAGCAGCTGTTCCCGATTAGCTGGTCGTGGGCGGTTTGCATGGACTCGCCGGCCAAGTTCTCCCCAGATGTTCTCGATTGGATTGAGATCTGGACTGTTCGCAGGCCATGCCATCCTGGTGATCCCAGCTTCCTGAATGAAAGTGTTGACAGCCCTGCAGTGGTGTGGTGTGGCGTTGTCATCCTGGAGGACAGCTTGGGGTCCGATCTGCTGGAGGGTCGCTGTGACCAGAGGCTGTAAGATCTCCTGCAGGTAGCGCTGCCCATTGAGCATGCCCTCCACATGGTACAGAGCAGTCCTGTAGTGTCGGCTGATGCCTCCCCAAATCATAATGGAGCCACCTCCAAAAGCAGCCGCCTCCTGGATAGCATCATCTTGGAGCTGCTCCTGTGGGCGCCGCCACATCCTGATGCGGCCGTCTTTGGGGCTCACCATGAAGCGCGATTCGTCGGTGAACAGGACATGGCCCCAATGAGCACGAGTCCACCTCAAATGGTCCTGGCACCAAGCAAGTCGGCGTGCCCTTTGACCTGCAGTCAGCATGGGCTTCTTCACCGGACGCCTGGAATGCAAGGCGGCGGCATGTAGGCGACGCCGAGTGGTCTGCCTGCTTACTGCTGTGTTGGTGGAAGCACGCAGTTGCTGACTCAAGGCATTGGCGGTGGTTGTCCTCTCCCGGAGGGCCTGTCTGCAGAGGTACTGGTCCTCACGTTGTGTGGTTTTTCTTGGGACGCCCTGGGCGTGGCCGTTCCTGGACGGTGCCTGTGGTTTGATGGCGCTGTCTCAGACGGATGATGACCGAGTGTGACACTTGCAGACTTCTGGCCACCTCTGGGACACCTACTCCATCCTGCAGCCAGGCGATAGCTCGGGCACGATAGAAATTTCTCAACTTTTGTCTCGCTGGCATGTTGGTGTTGTGCTTCAGAACGGGTATTCGACGGCTTTTATGGCCATTGTGGTGAGCACAACGCACTCCCATACCTTCATGCTGTCACGTGCATCAGGATTTTCACCTGTAGAGTCAGTGTGCACGGATTGCTGACAAACAGCTTGTTCTGCCAAACGAGAGCACTTTTCTGCACGCTCAAGGGGAGTCAGTGCAGCTGTTGCATGCTTGGCAGTATTTATTGAGAAGGCCTGACGACTGTCGCGTTCAGAAACCTTGGCAATTACTAACCTTTATTTGGTATTTGATTTTGAAAGCACCTAAGGCATTCTGCGGGGTGTGGTCCTTAACTTGTGTTGAAGTCTGTAGATGTGAGAGTCGAGGATACATAGCTGGGGTTCAGACTGCAAACGTCGTCACACGTGGCTCTCATTCTGTTCTGGTTCTGATTCTGATTCTGACGGGCAGAGAGGGACAGTGTGCCAAAGATTCGTGGCAGAAGGTGTACGGGCGCCACTCTGGCAACGAGATCTACCACATCCAGCTGAGCAACAGCGTCTTCTTCCATAAGTTCCAGGGGAAGCCTTTTGCAGGCCTCGGCTGAAGTGCATGAGAAGTAAGCAAGAGTCGCCAGTTTGGGGGACTTTTCTTTAGTGTGTGCGTGCGTGTGTGTGTGTGTGTGTGTGTGTGTGTGTGTGTGTGTGTGTGTGTGTTCGTGAGTGTGTGTGTGTGTGTGTGTGTGTGTGTGTGTGTGTGTGTGTGTGTGTGTGTGTACGTGTGTGTGTGTGTGTGTGTGTGTGTGTGTGTGTGTGTGTGTGTGAGAGAGAGAGAGAGAGAGAGAGAGAGAGAGAGAGAGAGAGAGAAGCATGTTCAAAAGTCCATGTGTGAAAAGCAAGCTCTCTCTCTCTCTCTCTCTCTCTCTCTCTCTCTCTCTCTCTCTCTCTCTCTGTAAAAGTTCAAAAGTGCGTGCACACGTTATAAAAAAAAAAAAAAGGTTTCGCGCTTGCGCGCGCATGTGTTTGTATGTATGTGTGCGTGTGCGTGTGTGTGTGTGTGTGTGTGTGTGTGGTCTCTCGCTCACGCATGTGTTTGTATAAAAACAAGTTAAAAAGTGCATGTACGGAAAAAGCCTTCGTTCCTGTTAGCGTAATAGTTTACATTCCGTGTGTGTGTGTGTGTGTGTGTGTGTGTGTGTGTGTGTTTGCAGACTTGGTGTCTGTCTTCTGGCGGTCCTGGACAGCAGCGACAACGAGCTTCGCCTGAAGCTGAACCCTGGCCCTGACTACATCCTGAAGGGCAACGACTACTGTTTCTACATGAGCCAGACCAAGGAGGAGTACTCCGAGGTCACCATGATGCTGGAGGATGAGCCGGTGTCCCCTGTCGGCGTGGATCACTCTGACAGCTGTGGTAGGGACAGACATGGCTTACATGTAGAGTTGCTCTCCCCTGTTTTTGACGCTCGGTGCTCTTTCAATATGGTCGTGTGTCTCCTACCCTTCGGAAATACAGATTCAGTTAGTTGGAATATCTTCCCAAAAGTGTTATTAACAAGCCCCACAAAAAGAATGACAGAAATTGATAACAAATCATCATGGCTGAACACAGATTCCGTTTCACAAAGAGACAGGATTCGATGGTCTGCTTAATGTTTACTGAAGTATGGTTTTCCTTCTGTAATGAAACATCGATGTCTTTTCATCATTACGATTTTATTTGTTCGTTTTGTTTTGTTTTACACAGTTAACGGAATATTAGCACTTTGACAAGAAATACGATCACACACACACACACACACACACACACACATGCACACAACCACGCGCGTGCGCGCGCGCGCACAAAGCTACATTGTTTCCCAACTCTGTTTTCCTTTTGTCTTTTCTTTATTTTTTTTTTTCATTTTGGCCTTGGAGCACCTAAAGAATTTACTGGTTGTTGATTGTTCAGTCCTGTTTCTCTGCTGATTTTGGTGGTAGGCTTCTACATGTCTGCATAGGAACTTCAGAGCAGTTGGCGAGATTTTCATCATCAAATTTGTCAGTACTGTCTGTTGGATCTATTTAGAGATGTTGATTTGTATTTAGATCTCTGAAAAGAACAAAATCAATGAAATGTCAATAGAAAAAGAAAAAAAATCGTTGTAAAATGAAAAGAAAATTCACGGAGAGGAGGGGTACTCGTGCAGGAGATGAAGGGACCAAGATTGACGTCCCTTAGTCGAATGCTGACATCCTTTTGTCGGATGCTGTCATCCCTTTGTCGGATGCTGTTTTTGACGTCTACGATTGACGGTGTAAGTGGGACTTGAAAATGAAGAAAAATATTGTTCCGTTGCCGTTTGCATTTCAAGTACACGTGTACACAAGCCAGAAATTCACGCCGCACCACACGTGGCTGGTAAAGAGGCAGAAGTCCCTCAGTGTGATGGTCAGGGGTCTGTGCCGCACCACACGTGGGTGGCGTGGTAAAAAGGCAGAAGTCCCTCAGTGTGATGGTCAGGGGTCTATGCCGCACCACACGTGGGTGGCGTGGTAAAGAGGCAGAAGTCCCTCAGTGTGATGGTCAGGGGGTCTATGCCGCACCACATGTGGCGTGGTAAAAAGGCAGAAGTCCCACAGTGTGATGGTCAGGGGGTCTATGCCGCACCACATGTGGCGTGGTAAAAAGGCAGAAGTCCCACAGTGTGATGGTCAGGGGTCTATGCCGCACCTCATGTGGCGTGGTAAAAAGGCAGAAGTCCCACAGTGTGATGGTCAGGGGGTCTAT
>JADBJO010006880.1:115000-117500 GCA_016801955.1 Conus betulinus
ACTAATCTCGTACACAGCCCCCTCCCCCCAAAAAAAAAAAAAAACAAACCAAACAAACCAACGAACAGAGTAGACAAGAACATCACCCCTCTGCAAGGGAAAAAAAATACTGCGGTCACCGTCATGAAATACGCGGGAAACTGTGAATACGGAACTGCTGCCATCAGCTGTCGACCTAAGTGGGAGACGTCCTGCTGATCAGAACAGGCATCATTGAACACTGCACTTGCCGAAGTGGTTCAGCAGCACTGCAGCGTCTTCTCAGATGAGTTGCTTCAGGACGACCAGCTAACGACAGATCTCTGTAAACTACTGCTGCTGCCGGGACTGAAACACAACTCTCTGGATGTAGCTTTTTGCCGGGGAATGGAGGAGGGGCTGAGGAATGGGGTTTGGAGGGGGGGGGGGGGGATGGGGGGGGGGGGGGGGGGGGGGGGGGGGGGGAATGAGAGATGGAGAGTCAAAATGGACGGCTTGGGAGTAAGCTTACTCTGAATTCTGACGGAATATTGTACTTCGGCCACATGCATTAATACATATAACATGGGAATAGGATAAGCAGAGATTTGGGGGGGGTGGGGGGGGTGGGGGTGTGTGCCTTAGTAACGGCTATAACGGTAAGCTAAAACATCGGGCATCATTCATGACCCATAATGAACCTACCTACAAATTTTCAGAAAGATCGGACAAGTACTTTATGAGATATTCCATTAAAAAAAGAAAAACCGTTATGGGCCGTTATAGCCGTTAGTAACGGCTAAAACAGTAAACTAAAACGTCGCGCATCGTCCGTGTCCCATAATGCACATACCTACAAATTTTCAGAAAGATCAGGCAAGTACTTTGTGAGAAATTCCATAAAAGAGAAAACTTGTTGTGGGCCGTTATAGCCGTTAGTAACGGCTATAACGATAAACTAAAACGTCGAGCATCATCCATCGCCCGTAATGAATATAACTACAATTTTCAGAAAGATCGGCCAAGTACTTTCTGAGATATTACAGAAAGAAGAAAAACCGTTATGGGCAGTTTACAACCGTTAGTAACGGCTACAACGGTAAACTAAAACATCGGGTATCATCCGTGACCCATAATGAACCTACCTACAAATTTTCAGAAAGATCGACAAAGTGCTTTCTGAGATATTCCATAAAGAAGAAAAAACCCGTTATGGGCCGTTATAGCCTTTAGTAACGGCTATAACAGTACACTGAAACATCGGGCATCATCCGTAACCAATAGTGAACATACCTGCTAATTTTCCCAAGATCGGCCAAGCACTTTCTGATATTCAGGGAGCCGGAATAGCTCAGTTGGGTAGAGCGCCTGACTCGCAATCTTGGTGATCCTGGGGTTGCGGGTTCGAACCTCCGCCAGGGCGTTTCGGTACAGGGGGATTTTTCCCTCGGAGTTAACATTTGGTTCTGACTCCATTTCCCATACAGTCCTTCGAATGAGACTATAAACCGAGGTTCCGTGTGTGAACGCACGCATAACATCTTGCACACACGTAAATCCCATCACCAACATTCGGAAGAGTAGGCCAGTTTGGCCGTTGATATGGATGACACGTTACACATAACATGCACCCTGGGTGAGAAATGGAAAGAATGAAGGAAGTAAGGAAAATGAGTGATCGATACTGAATGGATGACACGGGAAACGACTGAATGAAGCGCCAGCTGGCAGCTCTTCAGTCGGCACTACCCAGGTAGGCAACCCGTTGTGTAAACGAGTGTTGATTGTAAAGCGCTTAGAGCTTAGCGTCTAGCCGAGAATAGGCGCTATATAAGTATTCATTATCATTATCGTATTCCATAAAGAAGAAAAACCGTTAGTAACGGCTGTAACGGTAAACTAAAACATCGGGCATCATCCGTGACCCATAATGAACATACCTGCTAATTTTCAGAAAGATCAGTCAAGTACTTTCTGAGATATTCCATAAAGAAGAAAAACCATCACAGGCCGTTACAGCCGTTAGTAACAGCTATAACGGTAAAATAAACACATCGGGCATCATCTTTGGCCCATAATGAACACACCTACAAATTTTCAGAAAGATCGGCCCACTAGTTTTCTCTGGAGCGAGTGGAACACACTTTGACCACGGTTGGACGGACACATACACACACAGACACAGACAGCATTTCTTCGTTCCCATTCTAAAGTACTCCCTGTTCCATTAGAACTGGGAGTACAAAAAGTGGCCTAATGTTGTTGACACCTTGCTGAAGCAGAACCAGTTCGACACAGGATTTTGCTCATTTGTGTTGCGGCGTAGAAGCAATGCAGGTGCGAAGAAGTAATATGTGCGAGGATGACACGGCCAACGACCTGTACTCCAACGACCTGTACTCCTCTGTGACAGGACTGCGACCTGTACTCCAACGACCTGTACTCCTCTGTGACAGGACTGCGACCTGTACTCCAACGACCTGTACTCCTCTGTGACAGGACTGCGACCTGTACTCCTCTGTGACAGGACTGCGACCTGTAC
>JADBJO010006880.1:120000-123906 GCA_016801955.1 Conus betulinus
GAACTTCACTGAAATTGTGTACAGTGTTAAACGATCCCCATATCATTAACCACAGATCATAACGGATCTTCACAGGATTCCATGATCACCGTGTAAGCTTACTTTATGTCTGTCTCAGGCCGGACAGTCTCTTCCTGGAGACCATTGCCCATTCCCTCTGGTCTACTGGATGCAGGGCTCGTTGAAAAGGTCAGTGGCTGTCCTTGTCTTTTCCTCGGTCACAGACCAAGCTCTAAGCGCTTTACAATAACACACTACCTCACTCACTCAACGGGCTGCCTACCCAGGTAGAGCCGGCCGAAGAGAGCAGCCTACTGGCGCTCATTCAGTCGTTTTCCCGTACCATTCAAATATCAGTCACTCATTTTCATTTATCTCATTTATTCCTCCAGTTTCTCACATAGGATGCATACGATGTTTTATACGTGTCCTCCATTTCAACCGGTACACGATGGCACACGATAACAGTAAGACAATTTTTTGTGGCTTGGTAAGAAATTCAGGGCTGTCGAAATCACACAAAGAAAAAGTCACACATAACAAAACAAGTGGATGACCACCGACAAAAAAATACCCACCGTATTCTAAAAAAAAATACAAGGAAATGCAGGTATGATATGGCATCTGAACAACTGACATCTTACGGCATAAATCATGCTGAGAGCGCCAGGTGTTTCCCTCAGATTTATTGCTTCTAGGTTATGGACGAGCAAAACATGAATGAAAACTATTCAGTTTGAAAACATCATAGAAAAGCCATATGGGTAAATAGACGATGCACAATGGATAGCTAGCGCCCGCTGCGGCAGTGTATACAGTGTTTTCTCTAAATTATTGCCAGAGAACAAAGAAAAGCTAACATGTCACAACATGCTATCAGAAACAAAGGTTATTATAGAAGTTTCCCGAAAAAAGACAGTAGAATAGCCCACAAAGGGAGACAGTACAGACGATGTTAGTAGACGACGATGGGAAAAGACAATAGATACAGGGGGAAAGGCAGAGTGAAAGAGAGAACATAAGAGGAAGTTAGTGATGCAGAAGTGTTAGAAGACTGGGAAGCTGTCGGTGAAGAAAGCGCGGCCCCGGTATCCCTCCCCAAGGGGGGACCAGAATCAGCTCTACAGAGTCAAGAAACATGCTTCTGTGGCCGATTCTGATTTGATGGAAAGATGAAATATGCCCGAAGGAACAAACGTCTTTGGGGGCTTGTGTGTGTGTGTGTGTGTGTGTGTGTGTGTGTGTGTGTGTGTGTTGTGTGTGTGTGTGTGTGTGTGTGTGTGTGTGTGTGTGTGTGTGTGTGTGTGTGTTGTGAGAGAGAGAGAGAGAGAGAGAGAGAGAGAGAGAGAGAGACTGGCGCTAGGTGACCTGCACAATTCTAATGGTAGTGTGTGCCATGTTGCGGCAGCCTGGACGACCTGATGAAATGCGGGATCCACAAAGCCATCCACCTGGTCATCTCCAACACCGGGGCCAGCGCCGGCAGCGGAACAGAGGAGAGGCTGGAAGATGCCGAGACCGTTGTCATGGTGCAGAAAATCACCCGGTAACACTGCTCAGATGTGTGGGTAGGCGTGCACGTGCGCATGTGTTTGTTGGTACATATGTCAGTGTGTGTGTGTGTGTGTGTGTGTGTGTGTGTGTGTGTGTGTGTGTTAACGAGAGAGAGAGAGAGAGATGTCAAATGGCTAACTAATATGGAAGGAAATTTGCTTTCTAAGGTTTGAAGTGATTTCAACTTTTTTTTTTTTTTTGTATTGTATTTAAAACATGCGCGACGTTCTGTACAAAACAACTGGAAACATGTTTATGGCGATGGGTATTTTGTTTTTTAGTTCTTGGTGCTTCTGGGTTTGGTTTTTGTTTGCTCGATTCAGTTGCAGTTTCAAAATGAGAGAGATACCGAGGACGTTCTCAAGAAAATCGTAAGAGGAAGTTGAAGTCATAAAGAAGTGACTGAATCTGTGGAAGAACGTATTTTAAGTGAACTTGATTTAAGATCAAATTTAAGAAAGCCAAAGACAGATACCAAAGACGAGTCACTTTTGGTTAAGAACGCTGAAAATCCGACGTCTCTTATTGGTCAGTTTGACGTGAAGTTCTAAAATGACTTTGAAAGAATTGCGTCAAGTGTTGCAAAACAAATTGGCTACTCCTTGGAGATACGAACATTCTCACAAAGGTTTATTGAGAAATCCCTGATGAACACACACATGAGACTCTGACTTGAGCTGTAACAAACAGTGTAAAGAAAGTTTCACAGACAGACGAAATGAAAAGAACGCTGTTCTACTCAAACACAAGGTTGCTAGATTAGAGCAATATCAACGCCGGAACCAGTTGGCGTCACTGGAATACCCGATGGGACTGGGGAGACTTCATCCAAGCAGAAAGGAAAACTCTGTGATGTATGCACTGACACCGGAGTAGATTTGAAAGCTGTGGGGCGTATCTGTAATTCATCTTAATGGAAATAAAAAGTCGGTTCCAAACTAAAAACTGTCTTGGTGACATCGATGTAAAGAAAAAGGGAACGGCAAAATAATGAAGAAGCATAAACTGAAAAAGAATGGGGGGGGAGGGGGGGGGGGGGGGGGCGGTTAATGAGTAGGGACGTGAAAAAATCTTGATATAAAAATGAACGCCATTATCAAAAAAGGAAAAAAAAATATTCTAAGTGATTAGATTTTGACCATTTTTAACGTGGAAATGCACTTCAAGTCTGTGACTGCAGAAACGAAGTCTCTGGGTCACTTGAACCTGAAAATTTAAGGTCGTACGAGGTCGCGTCAACAGACAAGAGGTGACAAACAGAACGAGTTACCATGGCTATTTCATCCACGTGACCCGTCACCACATCGCTTGGAACTTTCCAAGAGAGATTTAAGGTGTGACCGAACGTCGTAATTGGCCTGAAACCTCCCGATCTGTCCCACCTTACAATTGTCCTTCATCCTCCCACTTTTAGTGGTGATCATTTGGGGAGAAAAGAGGTGGGGGTTGGGGTTGATAGGAGGTCGTTATGAGACGATGGTGGCATTTTGCTTTCGGAGTAAACAAATATTACGTTCATGCACGCAAGTGGATGAAAAACAAAGATTTGCAACACCCTTACGCAATACGTCAAGCGCGAATTTCACGCTGGAACTATTTTGTGATGTGAACTTTGACAAGACATTACTAACTTAGTTTAGGGCCTACAGACAGAGACAGTCCGTGTGTGCAAAATCGTACAGGTGGAATGCATTCAGTGCAAATGAGCTCAGCGGTTGAACAGAGCTGGTGTTTTGTGGGCAGTCTGTTCCCCAGCCTCAACATCCTGACGGACATGAAGGAGGACTCCAACATGAGGTTCATGCACTTCCAGGCCCACGACACGTACACACACAAGCAGATCTCCAGGCTGGAAAAGGTGCAGGAGAATTCTTGGATGTGATGGGATCCGTCGTTTGTTAGGCTTGGGGATTTTTCCTTGCTTTATAGCGTTATTCCATCGCCTTTTGTAGGTCAAGGGGGATAATTTGACGTTTTAAAAACTCTTGGAGCCTTAGTATATCTCATGGGTATGTAAGATATAGGATTTACTTTGCTTAAAACTATCTAATAAATATGTAGACTGTTGCTTATTTGGGTTTCAGAACATGAAATCACTCCTCCGGGTCTGCGTTCTGTTTTAAACCCTCTTATCTTGTCCTTTATGTCCCTTTAAAGAAAAACAAGTCTTTGTGCTTGACTGATTGATGTTGGGGATGTACGCTAGTTTTCACTGATGAATTGTCACCTTTGCATTGCAGCGTTTTGAAAGAGAAGACGTCCGTCCAACCTCCCCTACATGTTCCGCCTCCTTTTGCTGCTGGACAGGTGTTCAGCTCAGCCATGCTGGACCGACTACCAGGGGGCACCTCT
>JADBJO010006881.1:17500-40000 GCA_016801955.1 Conus betulinus
GAGTATATTTCATACTGGTGTGCCCGCAGTATAAACATCTCAGAGACAATAATCCAGAATGTTCATACTCTATAGCCCAATTTGTCTAGCACAGCCAGGTTATTTTCGTTGGAGCATTATTTTGAAATGGATTTCTGAACTCTTTAAAATCCGTGTGACCAGATTAAATTGGTAGTCACTGGAAACAAAAACGAAACAATACTAAAGCCTGTAGTCTTACTGGAGCTGATGCGCGCAACTGTGAGATTACTGAATGCTCTAGCCCGCTCATATGCCAGAACAACCTTGGTTTTCTTGGAGTATGCTGTTTTAGCAATGTACGATACAGTGCGTTGCGACAGACGTGATCTCTTACTCCGTTTTGCTGGTCTTCGGAGCATCGGTAGTTCCACTTAACACTTACACTCTGCTCCCGCGAGTAAAATCCGTCTTATCAGAGAATGGAAGGGTGAATACTGAAGTGGATGAGGAATAGAGGAAGGAGTTATGCAGAAACGACATACTTGGCCGGTATGCCCATCTTGCCATACATCTCAGTTTCAACATTATACAAAAGACATTTTAGAGACAACTGGCTTTGTTTATGCTTGGAGAACACCCACACCCAAACCCACACCCACACACGCGCACGCGCGCGTGGTGCGTGCGTGCGTGCGTACGTGCGTGTGTGTGTGTGTGTGTGTGTGTGTGTGTGTGTGTGTGTGTGTGTGTGTGTGTGTGTGTGTGTGTGTGTGTGCGTGCGCAGACAGAGAGAGAGACGCACAGAGTTCAGTTTCAGTCACTGGCTTAATTGATATGTGATTAAGAGAGACCAGATACACTGACAAGAGACTGACAAAGTTTTGAAATTCATTGTTGTGGTTAATGAATGGTAGTTTTTATCTTGAGGGCAGAAAAGAATGCAGACTGGAATAGAACGTACAGCAGTCGTGGGTAGTAGCAGTAGTAATGACATACATATATCCGCTTATAACGATGTAACGAATGCCGAATACAACGAAGCAAAAAGGCTGGTCGACAGCAACAATCCTTCTTAATATGACTAACAATGCTTCGGATGTAATGAAGTCGGATGTAACGAAATGCCGCTTATAACGAATGGTTTTGGGCACCCCAACGTGCGATCACGCCGGTTATAATGAAGACGCCGCCTATAGCGAATCATATGTTCGGTTCCACGTAATGCTCAAGCTGGATGAAAGAAATGGTTACTTTTGTGTTCGGGGAACCATTTCTCGGAATTCGTTGGTTAGTTCGCTGCGATATATATTGCTTCATCAACATTAACTTTCCATCACCAACACCATCTTCCAGCAGGCAGACAAGTTCAAGAACACGTGGGCGCATTCCTGCTTCAATGGCACATGCTTGACTTTGTTATTGTTCGCCAGAGGGACAGACGTGATGTCCTCATTATATGCTGCATCAGGGGAGCTGACTTCTGGTCTGATCATCACCTGATCAGAACAAGATTAACATCCAGCTCGCCCTGAAGAACACATCGGCCAGAGACAAGCCCCCTAGAAGGCTGAACATTGCTCGCCTGTGCAACAGCAGTGACATTCTGCAAGAAAGGATCCAGGAATCTGTCGAACATCAATCTCGCTGAAGAAGAAGACACTGGCGAGAAATGGAAAGCCTTCAAAGAATCCCTGTACAACGCTGCAGCTGACACCTTGGGCTTTGTTGAACACAAACATAGAGACTGATTTTATGAAAACGACTCAGAGATCAACAAGCTCATAGACATGCTCACAGATCCACAGAGATCCCCTCGGCGAAGGGCCTGCAAGATGAAGAAACAGCAGAAGTACCGGCATGCCAGGCAGCTCATCCAACAGAAGCTTTAGGCAGATGAAGAACGATTGGTGGGAAAAAAGAAAGCGGACAGTCTGCAAGTTGCGGCTGACGCCAACGACATGGAAATATTTCACGAGAGCCTTCGCATTATCTATGCACCAAAGACTAGTGGGTCAACACCCATTCGTGCTTCTGACCAGACCACACTACTGACAGATAAGACTGGCATGCTTGCTCGCTGGTGCTCCCCAAACTGCCAGTGAAGGAATCTCTGGCAGACCCACCCTCCAGTGCAGAGACTGCGAAGGCTCTGAATCAGACGACGTCCGGGAAAGCACCGGGAACAGATGGAATTGCGGCTGATATCTACACGAAAGGAGGCGAGATACTCCTGGTAAAGCTGACCAACCTCTTCCAGTCCACATGGGAAAAGAGAGAAGTGCCCCAAGACTTCAAAGACGCCTCTATTGTACACATCTACAAGAGGAAGAGTGCTGCGCATCTCAAACGCCAGCCCCGCCTTTGGCAGACTCTCAAAGAATCTGTTGACTATACACAAAAACATAATAACACATCTGTGACTTTCGCGGCAATGGTGGAGAAAAGTAAAAAAAAAAAATCATTTTCTTTTTAAGACCTTGATTTCTGGTTATTGTGATTTCTTGTCTAGCTCTGACCAGCACACACACAAAATGCTCTCCTGTACAACAGAGTGCGCATATTTTAAAGTTTTTATTTCTATACCAGTGCATTTACCAATGACTAATAATGTGAAACAATTAACGAACTGTGCAGAGATCCCCCTTTTCCCCCTTCCACCTTCAGATCGTGGCGCTGTGAAATTGCTTCTGACAGTCTATTCTTTTTAAGTCTTCAGAATAATACAGTGAATTTCGCTCGCCTGTTTTACTTATTTTCAGTTTCTAAGACTTCGAATTGCAATACAGGTGTATGTGATTTTTTTTTACAGTAATACACAGCCATATTTTGGACACAACTTTAAAAATAATTTTCATTAAAGTATAAAACAGCCTAGGAAACGAGCTTGATTACTGCCAATGTATGTGGGCGCGCACTTGAGTGTGTGTGCGTGTGTGTGTGTGTGTGTGTGTGTGTGTGTGTGTGTGTGTGTGTGTGTGTGTGTGTGTGTATGTGTGTGTGTGTGTGTGTGTGGAAGGGGGGGGGGGGGGGGGGGATAGAGAAACACACGTCACGTAACGAAGCAACCAGATAGAAATTCGTTATAACCGGCGCGTCCGTCGTAACGAAAGCCAGATATAACGAAACAATTTTGAATGTCCCCGGCGATTCGTTATGAGCTACTTCGACAGTGTATCAGTTAGGTCATGCCACAAAAACTCTCCTTTTATTCTCTCATGCTTTCTTCAACTACTGTTTGGTGCTGCTAGCCTGTTTGGTTCAGGATGCACAAATTCAATAAAACGTTTTTATAACTAAATAAAACGTGTCCTTCGAGCAATTCTCCCAAAATCTTTTGTCTTACAGAATCAGTTTATGTTCAAGCTTTAGTTTTCTCGTTAAAGATTCTGTTTGCTAGTATAAAACATGTGCAACTGAAAGTTGTATCTGGATCAGCACTACAAATAATTGTACTTGATTTTAGCGAGAGTCCTGAGTAGCCTACAATACTTCAGGTTCCTGTACACAGAAATAACCTACTTAAAACAAGTCTTGTGTGGTGAGCTTTATCTGTACCTTTTCTTGTATGTCTCTGCCTTTCAGTAAATCGCACACACACACACACACACACACACACACACACACACACACACACACACACACACACACACACAGAGATAAGGATACGGATAATTTATTCACAATTAGGCCATTGCCCTCGTGAAGGGGTGCATCTGGAAATCATTCAATATTTGACACGGTCAAAACTGATTCAATACTATACATTAAGAAACAAGAAGAGATCATAACTCAAATGCTTTGTATAATTAGATGGACAGATTTCTAGTTGTTCGTTCATTACTGGAAGCTAGAAGTAAACTTAATCTGAAAAGACTTGGTATTTTAAATGTATATAACGTTCCCTTATTTCGTTCAGTAAAGGACAGCACAGAACAAAATGCACTTCCGTCTTCTTTCTCTTCTTTACACAATGGACAATTTAAATCAACAGGGTTATGTTGTTTGTATCGATATCTATGCACAGCAATATCTGAAACACCCAATCTTGTTGTAATAATCTTGACATGTCTGTCTTGACCCAATGTTGAATGCATTTTATCGATTGCTATTGTGCAAAAAGTCTTATATACACTAAATCTGTCATTGGTCTTGACATGACATGAAATCCCATTCTTGCCATCTACAAAGTAGAAGTCTTTCTTTAAAGTCAGCGAGAAACTGTTCCACTCCCTCAACACCTTGGTTTAACCACACATATCCAAACCCAAACATGTATAACTTACAGCGAATGTCAGACGCCCAGTTTGTCTTATCACGAGAGTCTAACTCAAATAATGTTCTATATGCTTTTCGCGGTAATCTTGACTTATCCATCCTTGTCAACTTTAACCAGTGGTGCATACACCTAACGGCAGAATTTATGTAAACAGGGGTATCTATTTGTCTCTCCACACACAAGATCATTCGGTGTTTGTATTTGAACAACCCCCCCCCCCCCCCCCCCCCCCCCCCCCCCCCCAAACCCCCCCCCCCCCCCCAAACTTTTTATGAGCAAAGAGATGTACTTTTTTCACAAGGTGTGCAGCGTTACGTAGCCCCCACAGTTCATCACCATACTGAACAACTGGTTGTATCTGCGCATTAAATAGTTTAAAATATACAGCAATAGAGTTTATTTTTTAACTTACGTAAATTTTTGCAATATACATAACAACGCCTACTTCGCTCTGCAGGCAAGGGTCTGACAGGAAACAGTGAATCTCAACCGAAGTGTCGAAAAAGAGATGCCTAAATATTTATAAACATTAACAACAGGCATAAGGATTCCATTGTAAGTCCACTGTTCACTAGTTGCTAAATACCCACCTTATCTCAATACAAACTGTATTACTGTCATTCATATTCACATTTAGATGGAGTGTCGCTGCTGCCCTATGTAGACTATTTAGTTGTGTCTGTAACCCAACTATTTGTTTCCGATATCTGCCAGAAGTAATATAAATAATTCAAAATAGTCATGCGTAAATGTTGCACCATGCTTCCCATTTCTAATCACTTTTGTTACTAAATCATTTATAAATAAAGAGAACAGCATCGGACTTGAAACATCCCCTTGTTTTTACCCATTGGCTACAGTTTATATAGAAAAAGAGGGGGTTAGTTACCGCCAAGGACACAGACAAACATAGCACAGGACAAAGTGTCTTCTTGTCTTTTGCAAAGTTTGTCTGTGTCCTTGGCGATAACTAACCCTCTCTGTTTCGAAATTTCGCTTCGCCCCCCCCCCCCCCCCCCCCCCCCCAGTCACTCTGTTTTGAAACTCTACAGTTTATATAGTCTGTCAATTTTGCACCCGAGCGAATTCTAGCTCTGACTGTAGTGGACATGCTATGAATACATCGAAAGAGTTTTCTTTTGATACCATTTTCTACCAGAACAGGCCACAGTAGGTTCCTTTCTATGAAGTCAAAAGCTTTCTTAAAGTCAATAAAGGCAACATAGAGTTTACGGTAAAAGCAAAAACTGTTCTTATGTTAAAGCTAACAATATGTACAAAGGCAACATAGAGTTTACGGTAAAAGCAAAACTGTTCTTATGTTAAAGCTAACAATGTGTACAAAGGTAGAGTATCCCCTTTGAAACCATGCTTGATTCTCCAGTGATATTGTGCAGCTCATTCCATTCTTGAATCTTATTGTTTGCTATAGAACTGTAAAGGTTACTGTTTGTATCACATAATAATATCCCTCTGTAATTACCGGGATCGTCTACATTACCTGTTTTAAATAAAGGTAAGACAATAGTTTATGACCAGTTATCTGGGAATATACCCTATTCAAACAAAGTGTTAAACATTTTAACAAAGAAGTCCACAACTCGATCATCAGCATTTTTCAGCAAACTGACCAGTTATCTGGGAATATACCCTATTCAAACAAAGTGTGTTAAACATTTTAACAAAGAAGTCCACAACTCGATCATCAGCATTTTTCAGCAACTCGCCAATAACTTCATCCGGGCCAGCGGATTTGCCGTTCTTTAACTTTCTTATAGCCAATACCACTTCTTCTCTAGATATTGGGCGGTTCATGGAACCATCATCGTCATATTCATAAAAAAAGCATCGTCGATGTTGTCGTTAGATACTTAAGTAAAATCGTGTTTTCAAGCAACTGTTTAAAGTATTTATACCAATCATCAATTATATTGTTACGTGGCTGCTTTCGTTTTGAAAACAAAATTGTGGACATTGTCCCAAAACTCCCTTTGATCACTTATAGAATCAACTAATGACCCTAACAATTGCTCATAATGCTGGTTTTCCTTAAATTTTAGCAAATTCTTATACTCTCTCCTAGCTATGCAGTAAGCTTCACCATCAGAACTATCCTTCGTTTGCCGAAATGTATTTAGCGATCCTTTTGCATTCGATTTACTTAGTTTGCATTCTTTGTCATACCAGTCATTTTGTTCATCAGTATTGTTCAAACAAAATTGTTTTTTACATGCAAGAAGAGTAAGTTTTTATACACGTAAGAAATATATTCAACGCTTCCTTGCAATCACGATCAATCATATCAATAGCACTGTCAAGAGATGACAATGCTTCATCCGTATGCATTGCACTGACGTAAGTATGTTCAAAATAAGGATTCCACACTAACTTTTTAATAACCTCACGTTCCGTTCCAGCGGTCAAAGACACAGAGTTTAGAATTCGACAATTCAAAGTGAACCTCTGACACAAATAAACTGCAAGACGATAAAGCAAGTGAAAATAATTCTCGAGATATTAGAAAATAGTAATTTACACTACACCCTGACTCTGATGTATAGTGTAATGCCCATCGAGGTCCCCATGACATATTCCATTTAATATACACAATTCAAGTGAAGTACACATATCCAACAAACATTTTCATAGTTGTTGATTATATACTGTCGGAAGATTTTCTTTCCGAAAAATGGGAGCAACTGGTTAAATCAATACCATACTTATCATGCTCATAAAAATATTTTGAGAGACACTTGCAGTTCTACTGTTCAAATCTCCAAATAGAACCACATGTATATTGTTCAAATCAAGCATACAATCAGTAAGGCATTCTTCAAGAGAACATATACCATTGTCTATATCAAAATAAGCATAATACGGTGAACCCTCAGGAGGCACGCATGCACAAACATACACACACCCTCTGCTGCTGAATCAAACAAAATCCCGCCAGATCTAGTTGCAAAGTGAAACGACTGCAGGCGGAAATCTAAACAAATCTTAAATAAATGTCAGCGAACCGCCCAGAGAAACGTGGAGAAACGAGTCACAAGACAACACACAACGCGTTTCGACCTCTTAGGTCTTCTTCAGGTGAAACAAAGACGAACAAAATAACGAAAATGCACTTAGATTTGATCGCTTCAGATTGCTTCTGAGTTCAGCGCAAGGAAGAAAGCGTTGAATGAGCTCATTTATTTAAGATTTGTTTAAAATCCCGCCAATCAAAACAAAAAGAGTATTTGAGCAATCTACCTGGAGTTCTTTAACACAGAGAACAAAAACAAAAAAATCCTTAATCAGACATATTAACCCCCTGAACGTCTGCCTTGTCTAGTAAACTTAATAGCAGGTTTGTTATACACTGTATAACCCCTAAACACGTTAAATTCAAGATTTCCACAAAAGTCTCTACAAGACAGATAAAGTCAATTTTGGACAAAAAAGAAAGAAAATTTTTATTATGAATCTTAGAAAGAAAGAATTCCATTAATACTGCAGTGCAGGAACGTAAAATATTTTGAATGTGTATTATTTATTTTATCTCCGATATCGTGCGAAATATGTTTACTTTTGTTCGTTACGTCTTTCATGATCCAACACTGATTGCTCTCTCTCTCTCTCTCTCTCTCTCTCTCTCTCTCATTGGCAGAAAACAGGAATAAAAACTGTTATCGCTGCTACATTTTTTTTCTTTCGTGACCACCCCCTATTGTTATCCGCTGTAACACCACGTGCTTCACTGAAAATATGTGTCTCTACATTAAAATCATCCCTAGTTCTCTGGTCAGCTGTGTCATTGTCATCAGACGAAAAACATGCCACACACACACACAGAGAGAGAGAGAGAGAGAGAGAGAGAGAGAGAGAGAGAGAGAGAGAGAGAGAGAGAGAGAATGAACTGTGCGCCTATTAATGGCAAGCATCTGTGGGAGACATTGTATACGATTCACATGCATGCATTCTGAATCATTCATTCATTCATTCATTCATTCACTTATTCATTAACTATATTTGTTTATTTATTTACTTATCCATTTATTCGTTCATTTATTTATGTACTTTTTCTTTTTTAGCTTTAGGCAGATGACCATCAAACTGGTCTGTAAACCTACAACGATTTCATGAAATTCTGTTATTTTCTTAAGAAGAAGAAGATAACAGAATCGCATGAAACCGTTGTAGGTTTACAGACCAATTTAATGGTCATTAAGCCATCAAGTACAAAAAAAAAGGAATACCTTCTTAGCCAAGTGACATCCAAATTCACTCAAACACTGCCAAAATGGACCGCGGAGGACCAGATAGGTCACCTGAATAATTTCAGTGTGTTGTGCTACGCATGGCATTCTTATTTCATGATTATTGTTGCATGGCAAGAAAAAGCAGAAGAAAACTGAAAATAATGGTTTTTTTTATCTCTTTGTCTCTGTCTCTGTGGATCGCTTTTCATTGAAGAACGACAAGAGACAAGAGAGAGAGAGAGAGAGAGAGAGAGAGAGAGAGAGGAGAGAGAGAGAGAGAGAGAGAGAGAGAGAGAGAGAGAGAGAGATTGGGGGAGCAGAGAGGACAAGATGAAATGAGAAACTGGGGGTGGGGAAGGATAGGGAGCGGAAGGCAGGAAAAGTGGGGGTGGGTGGGGAAGGGGGAAGGGGGAAGGGCAGGCACGAATCTATCTCAGGGTTTGCACAGAGTCTTTTTCCAAATCATTCTCATGTAGTACGGTTTCACCTGGTGAATGGTCATGACCTTCCCGACCTGCCTCTTTCTGGACCTACACACCCTCAAAGTGTGTGCGAACCCCGGCAACGGCGTCAACTTGTAGTCCAAATGACGTAACACCAGCGCCACGTAAACGTCCTCCAGATGAAAGAAAGGAATATCCGGGGAGGTATCCACGATCTTTTGGGCTAACTCCAGTGTGCCGATGTACCCGGTGCCCGAACAGAATCCTGGGTAGGTCTTCTGAGGATACGAATGGTAGGACGCAAAGTACTTGATTCTGGAATTCCGACAAGGTTTTGCAGAATTCGTGCACTGCCTCCGATTGACGTCATCAAGGTCTTCTGGTGCTCCCAGGCCAGAGCCAGGACCCTGTGCGGGAACACGTACATGTCCTGGTCCGTCTTGAGGAAGAACCTGCAACGAAGAACAGGGGAGGGAACTGTGGAATAGCGAGCTAATCACAGGATAACGGCGTTGGTTTCTCACTCTCAGTGACATAGTTTTTTTTTGTTTGTTTGCTTGGTATCCTGCCTGCATTCGTTTTTCGGTCTGTATCCTGTTAAGTGATTTTTGTTTTGCACCTTTCTTCTTCTTCTTCTTCTTCTTCTTCTTCTTCTTCTCCGAGTGGCCATTTTTGCGCCCAGTTCAAAGAGGTAAGTGATTGTCTGTTCGTTCTTTGTTTTCATTGTCTTGAATATTATCTGTCTTGCCCGAGGAAGACCAAAAAAAAAAAAAAAAAAAAAAAAAAAAAAAAAAAAATCGAAACGCGTAGTGTTTGTTTTGGGATTTGTTTATCTATTTATTTATTTATTTTGGTCTGGAGGCACAGTTTGTAATTTGTTTATTCTTTGGTTTGGCGGCATAATTATTCTGTTTTTGTGCTCCCAGTTCTTACAGAACAGGGAGCACTTTAGAATGGGAACGAAGAAATGCTATGTGTGTGTGTGTGTGTGTGTGTGTGTGTGTGTGTGTGTGTGTGTGTACGTGCGTGCGTGCGTGCGTGCGTGCGTGCGTGTGTGTGTGTGTGTGTGTGTGTGTGTGTCCGTCCGTCCTTAGTCAAAATGTATTCCACTCGCTCCAGACAAAACTACTGGGCCGATCTTTCTGAAAATTTGTAGGTATATTCATTATGTGTCACGATATTGCCCCGACATTTCTGTTTTACCGTTGCAGCCGTTAATAACGGCTGTAACGGCCCATAAACGTTTTTTCTTCTTCATAGAATATCTCAGAGAGTACTTGGCCGATCTTTGTGAAAATTAGCAGGTATGTTCATTATGTGTCACGGATGATGCCCGATGTTTTAGTTTACCCCGTTACAGCCTTTACTAACAGCTGTAACGGCCTGTAACGGCTCTTCTTCTTTATGGAATATCTCAGAAAGTACTTGGCCGATCTTTCTGAAAATTTGTAGGTATGTTCATTATGGGTCAGGAATATGCCCGATGTTTTAGTTTACCGTTATAGGCGTGTCTAACGGCTGTAACGGCCTGTTACGGTTTTTCTTCTTCATGGAATATCTCAGAGAGTTCTTGGCCGATCTTTGTGAAAATTAGCAGGTATGTTCATTATGGGTCACGAATAATGCCCGATGTTTTACCGTTATAGCCGTTAGTAAGGGCTCTAATAGCTGTTAGTAACGGCTATAATGGCATATTAAATTCATGGAATATCTCAGAAAGTGCTTGGCCAATCTCTGTGAAAATTAGCAGATATGTTCATTATGGGTCATGGATGATGCCCGATGTTTAAGTTTACCGTTATAGCTGTTACTACGGCTGTAACGGCCTGTAACGGTTTTCTTCTTCATGGAATATCTCAGAAAGCACTTTGTCGATCTTCTTGAAAATTTGTAGGTATGTTCATTATGTGTCACGGATGATACCCGATGTTTTAAGTTAAGCCAATACTAACGGCTATAACGGCCCCTAACGGTTTTTCTTCTTCGTGGAATATCTCAGAAAGTACTTGGCGATGTTTCGGAAAATTTGTAGGTATGTTCATTATGGGTCACGGATGATACCGACATTTTAGTTTACCGTTATAGCTGTTACTATCGGCAATTAACGACCCTTAACGGTTTTTCTTTTTCATGGAATGTCTCAGAACGTACTCGGCCGATCTTTCTGAAATTTTGTAGTTATGTTAATTATGGGTATGGATGATACCCGACGTTTTAGTTTACCGTTATAGCCGTTAGTAACGGCTATAACGACCCATAACGTTTTTCTTTTTTATGGAATATCTCAGAAAGTACGTGGCCGATATTTCTGAAAATTTGTAGGTATATTCTTTATGTGTCAGGATGATGCTCGATGTTTAAGTTTACCGTTATAGCCGTTACTAACGGCCCATAATGGTTTTTTTTTTTCTTTATGGAAATTCTCAGAAAGTTCTTGGCCGATCTTTCTCTGAAAATTTGTAAGTATGTTCATTATAGGTCACAGATGATGGCCGATGTTTACCAGAATAGCCATTACTAATGGTTACACCAGCCCAAGACGGTTTTTCCTCTTTATGGAATATCTCACGCACATTCATGATAAACTGGGAGTACGTTTATATGCTTTGCATCTCTTTTTTTTTTCTATCTTGAGTGTTGATCTGTTGACCAAACTGTCTCTTTACCGCTTACCCCGACCATGCCAAGCATCCACATTGACAATCGATGAAAGATTAACTTTTTTTTATTCTCTGGGTATGGACATTCTGATGTTTGTGATGCCTGCATACTGCTCGTAGTTCGATGCCATTTACTGACATGGCTTTCCTTTCTTTTTGGTTTATTCTAACGAAGTATTTTGGAAGGGTCCAGGGACATACTGGGGCTGACAATGAGGTCGCTCACGTAAGAAAATATAAAACAAAACAAAACAATACAGTCTGTTATAATTTAAACAACAAACACAACTTGCCTGTGGAGGCCACCGGCCAGTTTAAACAGGTGACAGTATGCGCTCAGATGCTGAAACGAATGACATGTTGAACCTTTTAACGTTTTCCTCTAAACGTGCATGATAGAAAGTTTTTTTTTTTTTTTTTTTTTTTTTTTTTTTTGGGGGGGGGGGGGGGGGGGGGGTATGTATATCACTGAAACATGTTCAGGTTTTGAACGGACCCATACGTGTGTGTGCGTGCGTGCGTGTGTGTGTGTGTGTGTGTGTGTGTGTGTGTGTGTGTGTGTGTGTGTGTGTGCGTGTGTGCGTGCGTGCGTGCGTGCGTGTGTGCGTGTGTATGTGTGTGTGCGTGCGTGCGTGCATGCGTGCGTGCGTGCGTGCGTGTGTGTGTGTGCGTGTGTGTGTGCGTGTGTGTGTGTGTGTGTGTGTGTGTGTGTGTGTGTGTGTGTGTGTGTGTGCGAAAGAGATATTTTCCGGGGCTTATGTGCGGATATGTCGAAACGCAGTGCGTCAATGTTCTTTTGTGTCTAATATTTCAAGAAATCTAGACACAGCCTCCGAGGTTTTGGACTGTGGAGTGTTTTTTTTATGCGTTGTTGTTACGCCATTTCGTTTCTTGGTGTTACTAAAACGATGCCATTTTCTGACATGAAATGGCCACAAAATTCTTCCGAACCGATGAACAAGTGGGCTTAGTAGATTTGCTGCTCTGCAACAGCTGCAGAACAATTTCTCTTTCGAAACATTTCTATGACATACAATTCAATGAAGATTACTTCAGTTTCTTTAGACATTTTGTAGTTCACCAGCTTGCTTAGTTTTATACAAATCAAAGCCTGTTTCTGACAGATTTTTAAAGATGTCTAGTGTAATATTACTATGGTAAACAGAATAATCTGGTGTATACGCGACAGGTGTCAAGTTCTCTATTTCATTCATTCGTTGAGATGTTGTTTGAAGGGACATATAACCTTACATAAGACTCCGATCTGAAAGAGACGGCTTTTATCTTTTTAATCTGTTCTTAGACATGGAGCAGAAAATGTCTGCGTCTTGTTGGTGTTGAGTTGATGGACTGGGTCTTTTTCTTCGTGAGTCATTAAAATAACATATCGAATGTTCAGGGTCAGCAAGACATGATTGTTCGAAAATCTGTCGCGATTTTGAGTTACGTACACACTGACCTAAGTCAGTTTGAAATGTGATTGAAATGCTGAGAAATGCAAAGAAAGTGTCTCTCTGATTCACCACAGATTGTCTTGAATTATAAAAGCATAAAAAAATTGAATTACGGATGTGCAAAACAAAGGAACAAACAGACCAAAATACCAAAATAGAACATACGCGTTTCGACCTATTAGGTCTCCTTCAGGCAGGAAAAACGACATTCAAAACAATGGAAACAAAGGATAAACAAACGATGACTAAACTGGACTTTGTTCATCCTTTGTTTCCATTGTTTCTAACATTGTTTCTCCTGCGTGGAGAAGACCCAAGAGCGTGGTGTCCGTTTCGTAATTTGTTCCTTCGTTTGGCGACTCAGTAATTCCTTTTTTTTTTTTTTCTTTATGTTTGAATTTCCGCCAGCAGTCACGTCACTTTGAAACCCACTTTCTTAAATTAAGTTCTGAACCAATCAGAAAACATGCGTTCGCAGATCCAGACAGCAGCTAATTGTAGCGCGTTCATAGGGTCTATATATTTTGAACTGTAAAGAAGACATGAATTCATTAGTGAAACGCAGTTTACCAGTGCAGTGCCATACTCTCGTGAACGGAACATATCCATTTGCCACGAGGCTGAGATTGTCTGAAACTTCAGTTCCATCCAACGTTGATGACGCAGTTTCAGATCTTTTTGGGTTTTAAGCGATTCAGCCACCAGCAGTTCACCACGGAGAAGATCTGTGAGTTCTAAACTTCGTGTGAATACTGCAAATTTCTTTTGAGGGGAGGGGAGGGGAACAGACGTTTGCGACTGTGATCTGTTTTGCAATCTCTTCTGTCCTTGTATGGCGTCACCATGATTTGGGGTTGACGTATCTTTTTCTCGTTGTCATGTACAATCCTGGCAACGTATGCTTGAAACGAAACGTGACGGTTGATATTCCATGTCTTTTGTTTTTTCAACATCGCTTTGTCCCCCCCTTCCCTACATCTCCACAATGATGATAATTCCCGTAGTTGTATTTCACCTTACCTGACGTATTCACATTGATGATGGTGCCTGTCGTATGTGGTTTCATCTACCTTTCCCTCACCTTACATCTCAACATTGATCATAATGACTGTGGAATGCGTTCTGCCTTACTGACGTCCTCACACTGAGGAAGACACCTGTGGTTTGTGTGTTCCATCTACGCAAAATCCCCACACTGAGGATAACACCTGTGGAGTGTGTTCCCCCATACCTGACGTCTATACACTGATGATAACACCTGTGGAATGTGTTCCCTCTTATCTGACGTCCTTACATTGAGGATATTACCTGTGGCATGTGTTCCACCTTACCTGACGTTCTTCCACTGAAGATAACACCTGTGAAGTGTGTTCCCTATTATCTGATGTCCTCGCATTGAGGATGACACATGTGGAGTGTGTTCTCCCTTACCTGACGTCCTCACACTGAGAATAACACCTGTGGAGTGTGTTCCCCTTACCTGACGTCCTCACACTGAAGATAACACCTGTGGAGTGCGTTCTCCCTTACCTGACGTCCTCACACTGAGGATAACACCTGTGGAATGTGTTCTCCCTTACCTGACGTCATCACACAGAGGGATACACCTGTGTGGAGTGTGTTCTCCCTTACCTGACGTCCTCACACTGAGGATAACACCTGTAGAGTGTGTTCTCCTTACCTGACGTCCTCACACTGACGATAACACCTGTGGAGTATGTTCCCGCTTACCTGAGGTCATCACACAGAGGATAACACCTGTGGAGTGTGTTTCCCCCATACCTGACGTTCTCACACTGAGGATAAGATTTGTGGAGTGTGTTCACCCTTACCTGACGTCCTCACACTGAGGATAACACCTGTGGAGTGTGCTCCCCCCCTTACCTGACGTCCTCACACTGAGGATAACACCTGTCGAGTGTGTTATCCCATACCTGATGTCCTCACATTCAGGATAACACCTGTGGAATGTGTTCCCGTTTACCTGACGTCATCACACAGAGGATAACACCGGTGGAGTGTGTTCTCCCATACCTGACGTCCTCACACTGAGGATAACACCTGTGGAGTGTGGTCTCCCTTACCTGACGTCCTCACACTAAGGATAACACATGTGGAGTGTGTTTCCCCTTACCTGTTGTCCTCACACTGAGGATGATGCCTGTGGAGTGTGTCCCCCTTGCTTGACGTCCTCACATTGAGGATAAAACCTGTGGAGTGAGCTCTCCCATACCTGACGTCATCACACTCAGGATAACACCTTGGAGTGTGTTCGTTCGCCCATACCTGACGTCCTCACACTAAGGATAACACCTGTGGAGTGTGTTCTCCCACACCTGACGTCCCTCACACTGAGGATAACACATATGGAGTGTGTTCTCCCATACCTGACGTCCTCACACTGAGGATAACACCTGTGGAGTGTGTTCCCCCTTACCTGACGTCCTCACACTGAGGATGACACATGTGGAGTGTGTTCGCCCATACCTGACGTCCTCACACTGAGAATAACACCTGTGGAGTGTGTTCCCCTTACCTGTTGTCCTCCCACTGAGGATGACACCTGTGGAGAGTGTGTCCCCTTACCTGACGTCCTCACACTCAGGATAACACCTTTGGAGTGTGTTCCCCCTTACCTGACGTCTCACACTGAGGATAACACCTGTGGAGTGTGTTCCCCCTTACCTGACGTCCTCATACTGAGGATAACACATGTGGAGTGTGTCCCCCCCTTACCTGACGTCATCACACTGAAGATGACACCTGTGGAGTGTGTCCCCCCTTACCTGACGTCATCACACTGAAGACGACACCTGTGGAGTGTGTTTCTTCCTTACCTGACGTCCCTCACATTCAGGGTAACACCTGTGGAGTGTGTTCCCGCTTACCTGACGTCATCACACAGAGGATAACACTTATGGAGTGTGTTCGCCAATATCTGACGTCCTCACACTGAGAATAACACCTGTGGAGTGTGCTCCCCCTTACCTGACGACCTCACACTGAGGATGACACCTGTGGAGTGTGTGTCTTCTCTTACCTAATGTCTCACACTGAGGATAACACCTGTGGAGTGTGTTCTCCCTTACCTGACGTTCTCACACTGAGGATAACACCTGTGGAGTGTGTTCTCCCATACCTGACGTCCTCACACTGAGGATAACACATATGGAGTGTGCTCTCCCATATGACGTCCTCACACTGAGGATAACACCTGTGGAGTGTGTGTTCCCCCTTACCTCACGTCCTCACACTGAGGATGACACCTGTGGACTGTGGTCTCCCTTACCTGACGTCCTCACACTGAGGATAACACCTGTGGAGTGTGTCCCCCCTTACCTGACGTCCTCACACTGAGGATGACACTTGTGGAGTGTGTCCCCCTTACCTGACGTCCTCACACTGAGGATAGCACCTGTGGAGTGTGTCTGCCCTTACCGGACGTCCTCACACTGAGGATAACACCTGTGGAGTGTGTCCCCCCTTTACACCGAGGATGTCACATGCGGAGTGTGTTCTCCCACACCTGACGTCCTCACGCTGAGGATAACACCTGTGGAGTGTGTTTCCCCCTTACCTGACGTCCTCACGCTGAGGATAACACCTGTGGAGTGTGTTTCCCCCCCTTACCTGATATCATCACGTTGATGATCATTTCTGTGGCACGTCTTCCCACTTACTTGGCGTGACTACACCGATGCACGATCCACCGCAGTCCCACCATCGTCTTCAGGGTCAGGTTTTTGTAGGAGTCGACGAAATCCGACACCAGCATGTCCTGATGGCGATGGCTTTCTTCCCTGATTTCCGCCGGCACTTCCATTGCTGGGGTCGTTCCCAGGATAAACACGTACCGCACACGCGCAGTGTTGTCTTCACTGAGAGAAGCCCACGTGGTCCGGATGGCTTGACGCTGCGAGTAGCCTCTATAAGAGCTGGTGATAATCATGATCAGTTCTGGCACTACGCCAAAAGAAGAGGAGCACAGGTCGGGGCGCTCTATCAGGATGTTGAAGCCAGAGAAAAAACAGTCCGTGCAGTGGAGAGGTCGGATGGGGTTCTCTGGGGGTGCGGGGGGCCCTCTCCTCGGCCGCTGAATCGTCCACCCACTGGGCGAGACCCGGAAGTATTGGCCGTGCCATAGGTCTCCGAAAACATCTCTAGTATGCTGGTCAAATTATCCACGGTTATCTGAGGATATCGCCGAAGGATTTGCTTCCATAGCACCGTATCGACATGCATAGCTTCATCACGTTCATAATCGATGTTGCTGATCTCATGTTCGAAGGCGTATTTGTGCAATATGGTAAAGTGCTGTACGAACAGTATCATTCCAATTGTCGTGAAGAACACGAACACTAACAGCGCGAACAAAAGTTGACGTGGGTTCATCATGCTGCTTTTCTCTCTCATTTTTTTTTTTTCTCGTTTATTTTTATCGGGGGGGGGGGGGGGGGGGGGGGGGGGGGGGGGGGGGGGGGAGTCAAATTAAAGCACTTTTTAAAACATTGTAACGCCCCGGAAATCTTGATAAAGAATTCATTTTGGCCAAATTGATACACCTTGGTTGAACCTTGTCACGTCCAGAGTGTTTTAATGAAGAATTTCTTAAGTTCAAATCAAGACCTTGGGTAACACCCAAGGTATCTCGATGAATAGATTTAAAAAGGGACAGAACATAGCCCACAGTCACGTCAAATGTAATGGTACTGAACGAAAATCCAAATTCCTTTTACCTGAACAATTGAAAAACAACTGTTCACTTGTTTCCCTCGGAGTCGCAATGCAAAACTGATTTTCTTTATATCCTCGCGCAAAACAAGGGACTGACTTGTTTTCTTTTTGATTTCAAAGAATTCTTTATCGTTTCAGAAATTGTTGGAAACAAGGCTGAAAATGGCCCAGGAGGCTACAAATGAAGACGTCAATTGTTTTCAACTCTTTGCAGACTGATACCAGATGAGGGTTAAGAAAAACACAAAAAATCTCCATACTCCAGTCTGGACAAGAGGCTGTTGTTTCAAATCATGTGTAGAAAGACCGGTGGAACAGAATTTTATTGCCTTTTTCATTTATTTATCTATTTTTTAAAAATTAGATCAGATACTTTTTAAGCACCGTGACTTAAGGAAATGCTTTTTAAAAAACATAAGAAAAAATAGCTTGCAATTACGTGTAGGATTTCAACCCCCAAATTCGAATACCTTTTGAACAATATTTGAAATTTGTACCCACTTTGTTGGCGGTTAAGATGGGTTTTTTTTTTGTTTGTGTGTTTGTTCGGTTGGTTGTTTTTTTTTTTTTTTTTTTTGTCGTTCTTCTTTTTGTTTTCGTTTATTAGCCTTTTGTCTTTATTTCAAAAGTTGTAACAAATATATTTTACACATAGATCTGTGGATCTCCGCTAGTCACTTCCTGTTTTGCTATTGACATGTGTCTCAGTCTTATGCGCTTCATCTGAGTTTGGTACATTCGCAATCGACTTCCGGCGCATTCGCCCTTTATCTCACTCTGGTGCGTTCGCCATTGATCTCAGTCTGGCGCGTTCGCACTTAATCTCAGGCTGGTGCGTTTGCACTTGACCGCTGTCTGGTGCATTTGCGCTTCACCTCAGTTTAGTGCGTTGGCACATGATCGCAGTCTGGTGCGTTGGCACTGGATCTTAGTCTGAGTGTATCTACATCTGGAGCATTTGTACTGGAACGTTGCACTGGTGCGCTTGCACTGATTATCAGCCGGTACTTTTTGCGCTGGGTGTCAGTCTATCAGGCTTACAAAGGATTTTAATCTGGTGCGTTTACACTGGAATTCAGTGGGCTCCGCTTGTTCCAAATTTCAGGTTGGTGCGTTTGCACTTGATTCCAGTCTGCTTCGTTTGAACTGGATCTCAGTCTAGTCTGTGGGCACATAAGACATTATAAATACGGAGCATTTGCACTGGAGTTGGGTCTGCAGCATTCGCGCCGTCTCTTAATCTGGTGTGTCGGCACTGAATCTCAGTCTGGTGTGTTGACACTGCCTGATAATCGCGTGTGCTGTCACCTGATCTCAGTGGGGTGCAGACAGTTGACGTTGTCCTGCTCGTGATGAACGTGTTCCGAACCTTCTGGAATCATAGGCCATTACATATGGAGTTATGCAAAGGTCACTGATCCACAGGACTGACATATAAACAGAAAGTATGGAAGGGATTGAACGTTAAATGCCTTGCATTGATCACAGACAGAAGTCTTCACATTAAGCAAATGGTAAGTGAATAAAATGTTCAAACGGGTCAAGGAAAAATTCAAATGTATGTAAATAAGACGTTTATCTGAGACATTCAAAATCATGAAACATTTTTTTGATTCGTGAATAAAATGCTTAAATGGACCAATAAAAAAAATATTCAAATGTTATGTAAATAAGACGTTTATCTGAGACATTCAAAGTCATCACAAATTTTATGTAAGTGAGATGATTCAGTGCGCAAATAAAAAATACTTAGATGCCACATATATGTTTATTTTGGTAAATAACAAATATTCAATCATTAAACCAGTGACCGTGGCTAAGTGGTTAGCGTCGCAGACTCTCGGTTGCGAGGTCGTAGGTTCGATTTCCATCTGAGCCATATTTTTGTGGGCCTTTTCTGCCCTGACTGGCTTTTATCTAGAGCTGAATTTGTTATGTGCTCAAATGGGAAGACTGGGACCACACAGTACAATGTCATCCACTGAATGGATGCGTCTCCAAGAGTGTAACTCAAATTTTCTGACCAACACTGCAGGTGTATGTATAGCTCGGGCCTGGTGGACGCCGGGATATGTCATGAAAATAAGCGTAGAGAACAGCCCTGTTGTGCAGTATCAGCTCTGAATGGAAATCCGTAGCATCGCCTGATTGTTACGGATTATGTCACAGGAAAGTAGAAAGGGGCAAGCTCACATGTACAAGACTGAGAAGTGTGCCAGTTTTTCCAACATCTTAATGAAACCTAGCTTCTAAGCATAAGTCTCGTCATAATGGTTGCACGCTCATCGATCTATGATCTCAGGAAACAGCACGCGATTTCTGGCAAGAAGAGGACAAAAATCTTAGAAACCATTGTAGCGGCAGCTGAAAAGAGTTCTGGCTGGATCTGGTCAGGGAGGAACAAAACTGAACTTTATAAGGCTTAACTTTCCTAACTTTGAACATGTATCTGATACCATGACAGTAAAACATCCGTCTGAAAAGGCAACGCCTTGAGACGCCCACTCGTTCAGAAGGAGCAAGTTTTAATCCCAGCAATGCCAGGGGGGAAAAATGAGAGCAGAAGACATCCAAGAATCATGATCTAGTTGCGTCCTGGTCTCCTTGGAATGTAAGAAGTTCACGGACAAAACACCTGTCCGAAGAGAGTTTCTCCACTGAAGACTTTCAGCTATTAACTCTACTGAGAGTTGTTGTTGTTGTTTGTTAAACTACCAGCGCCAGTCCACGCTGTGCCATGCTGTTGTGCGGGATCAAATCGTGCTAGTTAGTCGTAACTCCGCTCGACAGTCGGACTTCTTCTGTAAGTTAAGCATGCTGGAGGACTCAGGAGACAAGATGTAGAGCAATCAAGCCCCAGCTGAAGACAGGCAGAAAATGGAAAGTTCAAGAGGCGATGGATTCTGCAAAAGAAAGTCTCAAGATCAGAGAAATAACAGGACACACACAGACCTACAGACAAGGACTGGGGGGTGGCCATAACTGAATGGTGGTCAAAGGCCAAAGGAAAAACCAAAAGAGAGATGATGATTCAGGAGATGAGAAAAGAAGAAGACCAAAAAAAAAAAAAAAAAAAAAAACCCCTCCAAAAAGCAGTCCAGCAGAGCCAGCAAGGGCAATGGACAACGTGGGAGAATGCACTCCAAAGAAGTCTCACTTGGAATGACATTTGGCACATGACCCCTGTCAGGATCATCTTCATTCTCAGATCTGCATATGACCTTCTGCTCTCAGATGCAAACCTCGTGAAGTGGGGAAAAAACAGACGATCCTGCATGCCCCCTCTGTCATGAAAAACAAACAGTGGAGCATGTCCTAAGTTCATGTAAAGTAGCCCTGGCTCAAGGAAGATACACATGGAGGCACAACCAAGTGCTCAAAGAGATTCTACAAGCAGTCTGGGCTAGTACTAACACCAAGCACCCGCAACATTCTTCACGGCAGGAGGTAGCAAATTATGGCCAAGAACAACAGTGTCTCTCGGAACATGCAGGCAGAGTCTGCTGGACGGGGCAGATGACTGGGAGTGCACTGCAGACCTCCCAGAATGGAAGAGTCACCCAGAGATCATCAGCAAGAGTGGCATGAGACCAGACATAGTAGTCTCTCACCAAGCAGCTGATCATGATCGAGCTCACGGTGCCATATGAGAACAGAATGGAGGCAGCTCAAATCTACAAGACTGAAAAGTATGCTGATCTGGCAAACAGCCTGAGGAGAGAAGGCCATCAGGTCAAGTCCTCACTGCAGAAATGGGAGCTAGGGGTTTGTAGGAAAGTCTGCATGCAGCCTCATGAAACAGCTCTCAGTTGCAGGGAGGGAAAAAAAACCAGAGCCCTGAAAGCAATGGCAGAAGCGGCGTTCAGAGAGGTGTTCAAGCTGGATCTGGTCAAGGAGGAACAAAAGTGAACTCCATTAGGCTTAAATTTCCCTACAAATATCAGGTGCCCCAGTGGCTCAGTGGTTAGAGTGCGAGTCATTAAGTAGAAATGAGCATGTCCAGAGGGTCATGGGTTCGAATCCCCAGCCATGGCTCGTCCCAAGATGGGGGAAAAAAGGGACAGCAGAGGGACATCAGAGGGTCATGAGTCATGACCGGGTGTGGCCCACCCCCCTACAGTGTCAGGAGATAAGGGCCGAAACACTTGCTTGAAGGGGGCTTCTCTTCTGTGGACTCTCTGCTGCCACGCTCTCCAAGAGTTTCTTTCTACCATCTACAGGGAAAATGAGGAACAGTCTACCATCTGCATGCACTCGCGCACACAAACATATGGGGCCAGTAGGCTTACGCCCATCTTTATTACCATTTAATTATGTATTCGTTTATTTATTTATCTATTCATCTACTTATTCATTTAAATTATCTATGTGATGGGTTTCTAATTTCTTTACTTTCTTTTTTTTCCTCATTCATCTATGTATTCATCTGTTTATTCTTTATTGTTTCCTGTCTGCACGTGGCGTGGAGTAGCGAACTAGGCGATCGACGTGCTCTAAATATCGTGGCTGATCAACAGATACGAAAAGCACACAGTCGTGACTGACGCTGCGTGCTATCACCAAGATTCGTCATGGCATAGCTAACGTCACAGATACGTCAGCCCGATACACGCATCGTCGTCAGTTGATTCCGAACGCTTTTATTCACATTCATGGCAAAGTATCAGCGATGGTATTGATTAAACGGATTAATTAAACAACACGAATGGAAACAGACAGACAGCAACC
>JADBJO010006881.1:45000-123901 GCA_016801955.1 Conus betulinus
TTTCCCTCTTTCCATGGGCCCTCAATTCTGAAGTGGTAGTCTTTCGGATGAGAACAAACAGCCGAGGCTTTCCTTTTCAACATGCACAAAGCACAGAGCTCACGGCGCTCCCCTGCTGAATCATGTAGACATGTTCGTGATGGAACTTCCAGATATGTCCAGGCCGGTGACGTATATAATCATGTCGCCCGTAAAATCGTGTCGCAGCGACAGTGTTTTCTGCCAAATACTGCAGCTGGTCATGAAATAATGTCGCTGTGCGAGAGTATTTTCCGTGAAATAGTGAAGCGCACTGTACTGCAAGCAGAGAAACTTGTACACACACACACACACACACACACACACACACACACACACCGCGCGAGCGCGCGCGCACACACACACACACGCGCGCGCGCGCGCACACACACACACACACACACACACACACACACACACACACACACGCACAGAGAGAGAGAGAGAGAGAGAGAGAGAGAGAGAGAGAGAGAGTCACTTTGACACTTTATAACAGCGATGATTCATGTTCTTATAAAAGAAAATATGCACACACACTAGAACTGTATGTCACACGCTCGTGTGGTCCACCCATGTTAAGAATATTCTGTGTGAAAATGGATTTCAAGATGTGCGGATATCAAGTTACTTCTTACCAAGGACATTTATCACTACATCGCATGACATGTGTTGTCTACGAATGCAGCAGACCTATCAAAAACACCAGAGCGAAAGCGTTGAGCAAATGGACCAATTGTATATATAAACAGTTCGTCCATTAAAATCTCCACTTCAAAGCAAGTGCAGATTAGCATCCGTTGCCAGTAGATCACCTCATGATCCTCTCAATCTCCAGTGCATGACAACTGTGTCCTGCAATGTCATAAAAATGGCTACCATTGGGCTGGACATACACGGATAAGTACAGTTTGTCAGATGTGCTGCCCAACCGGTAACTGCATATTCTGACAGCAACTGAATTATCGCATTCGCATTGTATTACTTCAGTGCATTTTTGTCAAGTTCCATTTTTTTTTAATTAATTAAACTATCCCACCTGAACAACGGCCGTGATTATATCATTTCAAAGAAGGAGAAGCGAATGTAACAAAATTTTGAAAAAAAAATCAGACAAATCAAAAGTTGTTTTTTTTTTGTCTATGAAAGTTTCTGTAGGGTAAACAAATCAAAGTGGTTCACAGTAATTCACCAGGTCCCAGATTCCGAGTTTGTTTGCAAGTCCCGCTATGTTGAATAGCAGGAAAGACAATCGCTGGGACCGGCCTTCATCCTAGGTGTCAGCATCAATGAAAAGTTCTTCACCACTGTCTTCCATCTCAACGTGCCCTTCGTGATCAGGAGGGGTCAGCGTGGATGGGCCTGGACACACGACATCTGCCTGGGGGTCTGTTGTACTGCTCCTTGGGTCTGCAGCACGGAGTCTATCCTGCGGCTGAGCACAGGTCTCCACAGCCTCGGCCTCTTCCAGAATATCTCGGTTGTTCCGCCGATGGAATTAAAGCGCATTGTGTCCATGCACACCGTTTGTTGCATGGGTGTGGCGGTCACGGGTGGATGGGTATAGCTCTGGCCCGTGAATTGTAAACAGTGTTTTCTTTCTGTACCGAGTCATCACGAGAGAGAGAGAGAGAGAGAGAGAGAGAGAGAGAGAGAGAGAGAGAGAGAGATTGAGATTCGATTAATATAGGCCTTGGCCCTTTATGAAGGGGTGGGTGTTCAAACATAAGATAGCATTTGAAACAAATACTAATGACTGTATAGCATATATTGAACAGAAACAAAGAGAGAGAGAGAGAGAGAGAGAGAGAGAGAATGCACACACGTCCCATTCCCCCCCCCCCCCCCCCCACACACACACACACACACACCACACACACGTCCCATTCCCCCCCCCCCCCCCCCACACACACACACACCATAAGAGAGAGAGAGAGAGAGAGAGAGAGAGAGAGAGAGAGAGAGAGAGAGAGAGAGAGAGAGAGAGCACATACACAGATTGTAAACCTACTCGTCGGCGTTCACCGATACCTGTATTTATGAGGATCCGTATAGACTGACGCATTGTTGCAGGTTTCCATTCTCTGTATTGTTTTTTTTTCGGCATTGATTTCTTCCTGTTTATCTTTCTTTCTTTTTATATTTCTTTCTCTCCAAGCTTGCGGAGGTCGGCTGGGTAAGAAACACAACTGAAAGTTCATGAATTGAACCGTGTGAATTATTCTTTATTTTCTCCTTCTCTTTGCGCAAGAACTGACTCGTAAATAAACGTTTCCTTGACTTGAATATCACGAATTGTTAGTTTCTTTCTTTCTTTCTTTCTTTGATTTCCCCCTCTTTATCACGATACCCACAGTCCTCCTCCTCCTCATTTCAACTTTTCCTTTTTCTTTCCTTTCTTTGAATCAGGCGAGTTTCCTCTTTGTTTTTGAAGAAAACCAATGGTTTGCGGCGAGGTCGAGCTCACGGTCCTTGTTTAGAACGGACTATATAATTCTCCATGTCTCATATCGTAGTCATTTCGTGGGGCCTTACAGCCACTTAGATGGGTTATCGGACTTCAAAGGTTAACACATGCAAATGAAGGGCGGGGTTTCCAGTCATTTCAATGACGGACCGGACAGTAGGCCACGGGCCCAGGGCAAGGCAACAGTCACCTTAAACACGGGCAGACACAGACGAGAGAAGACAGAAAATCCTAAGTGGCGTAGTTGAAGGTAAAACTTATTTTCCTGCACAGCTGCTCCAGATATAAGCTATTACCAAAAAAACCAAAAACAACAGCAAACAAATAAAAACCCAGCTGTCTCTCATGTTATACCAAACCCAAACTTCAGTCAACAATGCCCATGTACATAAAATATCCACAAATCTGTCGTGCAGACTATGCCTGTGGCTAATCATAGCCGATGCATCGAACACGATCCGTCTGAATGTTGCGTTAGCACCATGTTGTGTCTGCAGACCCTTGATTGAGGCTTCTGGCAAGTGAAGCCTGGGTTTGATGTTTGCCGGTCGTTTAGTGGGCAAAAAACAGGTTTAACCCCTTTTCTGCTCACTTATCATGAGGTGCCGATCGGACGAATGTTAGGCCTATTGTGCTGTATTATTTACTTACCGTGTTACTCCGTCCATGAACCGTGGGCAGCAGTCCATCCTACTCACCCCCCCCCCCCCCCCCCGTCTCTCTCTCTCTGTCTTTCTCTGTCTGTCTGTCTGTCTGTCTCTCTCTCTGTATGCTTGTTTGTAAGTAGACCTATGTATGTATGCATGTATATATGTATGTATGCATTTCTCTCTCTCTCTCTCTCTCTCTCTATATATATATATATATATATATATATATATATATGTGTGTGTGTGTGTGTGTGTGTGTGTGTGTGTGTGTGTGTGTGTGTGTGTGTGTGTGTGTGTGACGTATTATCATTCATTATTGTGTTTAAATGAAGATCAAACACGTTTCTTATTATATCAGGAAGATACATTTGAGTTAAAATGACAATCTTTCATGGCTTGATACATCATTCATGATTGAGAACCTCACCTGGATTATTTCTGTCACTGGAATTTAGCAAAGTATATGCTTCAGAAAGAAAAAGTGGAATTTCAAGAAAATGCTCTAGAGGAATTTTGAATGTGGAAATGGCATACATAAACAGCATTTTGTAACAAGATGAGTTCCATACTGTAGTAGAGAAAAAGATATAAAGAACTATAAAATGAACAGAGGAAGTCGCCGAGGTGACTCAGTACCTCCCAGATTCTTTTTATTAGGCGCCACATCTTTACGGGAAAAAATTGATGAAAATGATTTTGTTAAAGAACTAAAATCAATATATCCGATAGTGAGTTAAGAGTAAGTCGGTTTTGCAGATCGTACAAAGTTTACTTGAGAAGGAGATGGAGACTGTTATGACAAACTTTTGAAAAATTGAAATGAATGTGAAAAGATATCTGGACTAAAAGTGAAGCAAATTGAATAAACAAATAAAAAAACAAACAAATAAATACATACATACATAAATACTTGCGAAAATTAAAGATAATAAAAATAGAAATAAAACTACCACTTAAAGCAAAAGAAACACCAAAAGTTAAAAATTGTCAGAATACCAAATCTCAAGATAAATGGTTAGCCAACAAACAAATTTGATGAAGTTAAGATTATATTTCAAAACACTGTGCGAAAGAATGGGTGCCCCTTTTAGTAAAATGCCGGCACGGAGGTAATAAATTCATTAACATTTTATTTATGTATTCTGCCATGCAGCTTACCACGAAATGAATTGAGCCGCCTGCACAGAATGCACTTTGAATCAATACGGCACAAGAAAACAGATAAAACCAGACAAATGTAGTTGGTACAACGAGCTGAGTACAAGGGAGTGGAAATATTTAGCAGCCAAAATTTTGTACATACGTTACAACTGTCAAGTATGGAAAAATCAGAATGTTGTAACTTCAAAATAGCAACACTGACTTACAACATTATCACACACACACACACACACACACACACACACACACACACACACACCTGTGTATGCTGCTATGGATCCGGAAAGTTTACAAAAAAGTAAATGCAACTGTTCCGGGAGCGGAATTTTTGTAAAGTCGATCAATTCTCTATATACACGGACCGAAACGTTTTGATTTTACAGAAGACAATAGCAGAGTTAAACAGAGTTTCAACAGCAGATTCATCAGATCATTTTTATAGAAGTTTGATATGTGTTTCTGTTGTCACAACGTGCAAGGCAATTACAACAAGGACACTATTGCACCTTGATATACATCATTATTCGAGGCACATCGATCACAAACTTAAAATGGACAGACTGTGTTCTGTTGTATAGACGTGTTTACAGACTTACACTTTTTTTGTGAAAGATGAGTTAATAGATAAAACAAGAGCAGACTGAGTTTTGTGGAGAAGAGTTTATTGATCAAAAATGACCAGGTTAGGCTACGACCACATGAACATACCATTTTACAAACTAAAAAGGAAAATAAAAAAGAAAGGGTGTTTGTTCCGCCAGACGATACAAACAGATTAAGAACTGTGTGCATGCGCGCGCTATGACTCAGTAAAGGTATGTCATGTCCACTCTATATCTTTTCTTGTCATTTTTCACTCTACGTAAAAAAGCAGGAAGCAAGCTGAAACGGCGTTTTGTTCTGTAATCTGTTTGTCTGTATTATCTGGCGGGAACTAATACCCTTTCTTTTTATAATGTGCTGTACTTTTCCGCCCTCTGCCACCTCGTTTTGAAACTAAAAGCTGAAAAGGGACTAAATGTGTTCTGTTGAATAGAGGAATTTACGTTTAAAAAAATGAATGAGGAGGAGGAGGAGGAGGAGGAGGAGAAGGATGTGGACGATGATGATGATGATGATGATGATGATGATGATGATGATGAAGAAAAAACAAGAAGAAGTTGATGATGATGATGATGATGATGATGATGATGATGATGATGATGATGATGATGATATGGATTTCAGTCTTTCCTCCCTTTTCGTCATTTGATTTTTGGGTACAACTAGTAGACCTACTGCAATATAAAGCTGAAATTCTGGCTTAAAAAAAGTAATATGGTATCCATACAACGCGAGAAACGCTGATTCTGGTCATAAAGGCTGAGCAATTAAAATCTGAAACCAGGCCTGTCTGGAACACCAATGAGATCCACTCAAAGGAAAGGAGTCGGCATCATCGCCACTTGTCCTGTTTTCACAGGAAGTAATGACCATACTCACTTTTCATTCCAGTCAAGATGCTGTCATAAATACGATGCTCAATTGCCACTGTAATCCAGTCACTGGGGCGGGGGGGGGGGGGGGGGGGGGGGGGAGGGGAGTAGCGAGCGTGCGTGCACACACACACACACACACACACACACACACACACACACACATTTTTGTAGTTCTTTTCTTCGTCTTCTTCTTCATCTCTTCTTCTACTTCATCATCATCATCATCATCATCATCAACTTCTTGTTTTTCTTCATCATCATCATCATCATCATCATCATCATCGTCCACATCCTTCTCCTCCTCCTCCTCCTCCTCCTCATCATCATCATCTTCATTATCATTATCTTCTTCTTCTTCTTCTTCTTCTTCTTCCCTTCTTCTCCTCCTCTCTTCGTTCTTTTTTCTTCACACTTTTTTTTTCAAGACATGAGTATAAAAACCTCGCAAAGAACGACTACAGAGTACATTATCCAAAGTTCTGAAAGCACAAGGGACACACGTGACAACGCTTTCTACAAAAGTGGACTGCCCCTTGATTAAAAATTTCTTCCATTGGAGCAGCTTCCTCACTCCTTTCATGTAAAAATGAACGGAAAGGGTTCAGTTTCAATCTGTGTGACAGCCTTTCTCCTCTTCCAAAGTCTTTTAGTCTTGCAGCAGTGACATTTACATTGGTGGTAGAATCAGCCGTGGAGAGTGTATCTGGCCGTAGAAGGTTAAACATCTTTCAATGCTTTTTCTTTGGTTAACTTAAAAAAATCTTTAGGGCCTGTGTCATCTTGTTTCCGCTCTCTGTCTCTGTCTGCCCCCCCCCCCCCTTTCTCTCTCTCTCTCTCTGTCTCTCTGTCTCTCTGTCTCTCTCTCTCTCTCTCTCTCTCTCTCTCTCTCTCTTCGGGGAGGTGGAGTATGATGGTGGGTGAGGAGGGAGAACTCCATCTTTCTTTTTTTTTTTTCCCCCTCTTACATTTTTTTTCTTCCTTCACTTCCCCTTTGTAAGACTTTCTCACGGATTGAGTGACTGATCTTAATGATTAAACAAACTGAGTATGCGCGCTGAACAGATCTAGTTTAGTCGTTGGATAGTTCTTTTAGTTTTTTGCTCTGAAATGTATGCTTTTATTCTACTTACGAATAATAAACAAAACGTCAGGATTTTTTTCTTGACTCCTTTCGTGCTTGTTTATAATTGTTTTGTTTGTATTGATCCGAAGGGTTGACAGCTTTTGACAGAGCAGTGATGCAGGCACCCACACCCATTACTGACAGAGAGGTAATATAGATACCTACACCCATTATTCATGGGAAAATAATGCAGATGCTGATATCTATTTGTAGAGAGAAGCGATTTAGATATCTGATCCCATCATCCTAGGGAAAACCATGCAGATACCGATACTCATTATTCACAGAGAAGTAATGTTGATAGCTATGCCCATTATTCACAGACAAACGATGTAGATACCGACACCCAACATTTACAGAGAAGCAATGTTGATAGCTATGCCCATTATTCACAGACAAACGATGTAGATACCGACACCCAACATTCACAGAGAAGCAATGTTGATAGCTAGGAACATTATTCCCAGACAAACGATGTAGATACCGACACCCAACATTCATAGAGAAGCAATGTTGATAGCTAGGAACATTATTCACAGACAAACGATGTAGATACCGACACCCAACATTCACAGAGAAGCAATGTTGATAGCTATGCCCATTATTCACAGACAAACGATGTAGATACCGACACCCAACATTCACAGAGAAGCAATGTTGATAGCTATGCCCATTATTCACAGAGAAACGATGTAGATACCGACAGCCAATATTCACAGAGAAGCAATGTGGATAACTATGCCCATATTCACCGACAAACGATGCAGATACCGACACCCATTATCTGCGGAAAACAATGTAGATATCTACACCCATTATTCACAGAGAAGCAATGTAGATACCTACATACCCATCATGCAAACAGAAGTAATTTGAATACTTACACCAATTATTCACAAAAAAAAATGATGAAGATACCAAGATCTACTATTCAGAGAGAAGTGATTAGATACCTACATCCATTATTCACAGAGAAGTGACGTAGATACTTCCATCAGTTACGCATAGGGAAGTAATAAGATGCCTACACCCATTATTCAAAGGAAGTAATGTAGATATTGACACCCTTTTTACAGTGAGGCAATACAGAAGCCTACACCCATTATTCAAAGAAAGTAATGTAGATATTGACACCCTTTTTACAGCGAGGCAATACAGAAGCCTACACCCATTATTCACCGAGAAATGATGTCGATACCCACCCCCATCATTCACAGAGAAAGGACACAGGCACCCACATCCATTATTTACAGAGAAATTTTGAAGACACGTGCCTATGATTTACAAAGAAATGATGAAGATACCTACATCCATTATTTACGGAGAAGTGATGTAGATATCTCCACTAGTTACTCACAGAGGAGTGATGTAGATACCTCCGCCAATGATTCACATAGAATTCACGTAGATACCTCTACAGTGACTCACAGAGAGGTGACGTACATACCTCTACCAATTACTCACAGCGAAGTGACGTAGAAACATCTACCACTTATTCACAAAGAAATGTTGCAAAGAACTCCACCCAATACAATGAAGTGGTGAGCTTAACATGGATTAGTCCACACACACTGACGCTTTTAAAAAAAAAAATATTTAGAAAAAAATCGACATTACAGACTATCTACAATCAAAACATTAAGGCTTCGTGAAGTATCAGTTTCCAGATACCTGACGATGACAAGCCTGGAATTATCTTTAAAACAAAACAAAACGAAACGAAACAAAACAAAACAAAACAAAACAGAACAGCACAGCACAGCACAGCACAGCACAGCGCAGCACAGCACAGCATAGCACAGCACAAAACCATACCACACCACACCACACCACACAAGCCATTCACACCACTCATAGGAAGTCCGAGAACTGACTGACTCACCTGCGGTCCCCGTTAGGAACAGCTGCGAGGATTGAACACAGCACTGCTTATCTACGACACCCCTAATCATCACTGCCCTCCCCCCCCCCTTTCCTTCCCCTGCTTTTCTCCAAGCTGTCACTCTCACGCCCCGTCACATGCTTTCCAGGTCCAATCAGAAACGTCAGACACACGCGTTTCGCCACACTTCATCCGACTCAAGTGTCACACGGCAAGCTACGCGCAGACCAATGATAGCGACCACTGTGACCAGTAGCAGTGCTCGTGGACACTGACCGATGACAGTGACTAGAGACAGTTACCATTGACAGACACATGACAGTGAACAATGACAATGACAGTGACACTGACCAGTGACAGTGCCAGTAACAGTCAAATGTGACGGTGATGGTGACCAGTGTCAGTAATGGTGACATGTGATACTGACTATTGACAGAGACAGTGACTATTGACAGAGGTAGTGAAGGATGACGTTGACTGTGACATTGCCCAGTGGCAGTAACAGTGACATGTCACAGTGACCAGTAACGGTGACACCGACATGTGACAGTGATGGTGATGGTCACCAGTGACAGTCACCAGTGTCAATGACACTGACGGTGACACTGACGGTGACATTGACGATGACATGTGTTGTTGTGGTGATGGTGAGAGTAACCAATGACAGTGACAGTGACCGGTGACAGTGAATGTAACAGTGACGAGTGACAGTACATGTGACAGTGATCAGTGACACTGACCAGTGACAGTAACCAGTGACAGTGACATATGGCAGTGACCAATGACAATGGCAGTGACACTGACCAATGACACTGACCAGTGACAGTACTTATGACGTATGGCAGTGACATGTGACGTATGATAGTGACGGTGACATTTAACTCGACCTTCCGTTACGTGCCACCCAGGGCAAATTGGTCTATATCCGCAGCACTTAACCCCCTACCTTTCATTGCATTTATTTACATCCGTTGTACATAATAACCCTCTACATTTCATTACATCCCACCTAGGAAAAAAAGTTGTCTTTATCCGCTGTACTTGACCCTACCTTTCATTACACCCAGCACCCATCGGAGAAAAAAAAAAATTTATATCCGCCATACCTAGACTATTTTTTATTACATACCATCTTGAAAAACACTCATCAGTATCCACGGTACTTAAAACCCTACCTTTCATTACAACCCACCTAGGAATAACTTGTGTGTGTGTGTGTGTGTGTGTGTGTGTGTGTGTGTGTGTGTGTGTGTGTGTAAGGTAAGCTAAGCTAAGGTAAGGTAATGGTGCTTATAGCCCAGCCGACCGCAAAGGGTCATATCAGGGCTGTCACCACGTTAAAATCAACGCGTCATCAAAAAAAAAAAAAAAAAAAACAAAAAAAAAAAAAAAAAAAAAAAGCACACCTTTCACACATCTCTTTAAAATACACTATCTAAAACGTACCACAAACTTCGTTAAAAATCTTTCTTCCGTAAAATCTCAGATAAGGTGGAAGTTGTTAATCTTTTTCAGAAACTTAAAGATCATGTCAGGTAGGACATCTCTGAACAGGGTTTTACCGGAGTCTGCTGTAAAGTGTTTATGTCTCACATCGTGTAAGTCCCAACAATCTAAAAGAATATGTCTGTGAGTGGAACATGACATGGAATGCACCATGGAGCTTCTTCACCTTTTAAAAAATAAGAATGGGGTATAAAACGAGAAGCCTGTGCGCAAGCGGCACAAAACTGTTTTATCTTCACGGCCGCTTTTAGAACATGGTAAAAATTCTTTCAAGTATGGACGGATTTTGAATAATTTGTTATCCATCTGCGAGTTCCATTCTTCTTGCCAGAGGCCTTTGAAGTAAGCCTGTGTTTTTGGGTTTCAAATCAGTGTGAGGAATATACAACCTGCTCAACTTTTCCTTTGTGGCACTCTTGGCTAGTTGATCAACCACCTCGTTGCCTCGAATGCCCACATGGCTGGGAACCCAAGCAAAAACTATGCTGTTGTATCCATCAGATTTCAGAAAGGTGCACATTTCGAAAAACTTTCAGCAGCTGAGGGTGCTTGAGATAACGGCCGGCTATGGCCTCCAAAGCAGAAAGGGAGTCTGATAAAATAAGGAAATCTTTATGTTTCGATTTGCAGATCATTTGAAGAGCCAGGACCAACGCTGTCAGCTCAGCAGTGTAGATGGAGCTGTCTGTTGAAATGTGTATGGTACATCTATGAGGGGAATCTGCTGCACAAAAAACATAGCAGAGGCAACTCCCTCCTCCTCACTTGGAACCGCCTGCCTGTGAAAACTCTTTTGTAGGTCGGAAACTTGGAACACAGTTCAGCACAAAGGGACTTGTATGCCAAGGAAGTAGTGGAATCTTTCCGGTACGAGGGCAAATCAAAAGCGGATCTCTGGAGTGAAGAAAGTCCATGATGGGTCATCAGGAAACTTGGGAAAATCACAAACTACTATTCCCAGGTCTATATCTGCTTTGTTTCAGATGGGGAAGAAGACGAAATTCCCAAGGGTGGAATGAAACTGGGGTTGTCATCGAATTTCTTTGGAACTTGGGGTCGAAAAACACGGTAATATGCAGGATTTTGAGGTTCAGAAGAGAGACTCAGACAGTAATTCAAGGCAAGTTTCAGTCGACGATTTGAGAGGGATGATTTTCCTGCTTCAGCATACAGCTATAAACAGGGGTGGTGCGGAACGCACCCAGACACAATCGAAGTCCGTGATGGTGGGAGGGATTTAGACTTTCCAGGTAGGAAGGTCTGGCCGAACCGTACACCCATAGTCCAGTTTGGAGCGGATCAGAGCCTCGTAAAGATGTAGGAGAGTTTTCTTGTCAGCCGCCCCAATCTGTGTGTGGCCACAACTCTCAGAATGTTCAGTGCTTTCTGACATGCAGTTTTTAAGTGTTGGATGTGACTTTTAAAGTTTTTGTTTTTTTTCATCAAAAACAACACCCAGAAATTTGACTTATTTCACAGCAGGAATGATAGACTTGTCCAGACGAATTTCAGGATCAGCAAAAACCTGACAAAAATTGTGGAAATGGATTGACTGAGTTTTGGTTCTTGTAACGTTTACTCGTTTTTCGGCTAACTGTTGATTTTATTGACACAAAGTTAGAGTCGACGCTGTACACTGGCGTAAGAGGCTCCAACTGCATACAGCGCGAAGTCGTCAACAAACAGAGAGGACTCAGAGCCCTAGTTTATTGATTTGACAATGTCGTTGATTTTGATGCTGAAAAAAGCAGGAGAAAGAATGCTCCCTTGTGGTACACCCAACTCCTGCCCATGGATGTCAGACAGCATGATGCCAGTACGCACCTGGAACTGCCGATCAGCTAGAAAGTTTTGTCTAAACATAGGCAGATTACCACGAAAACCAAGTCTATGAAGATCTATAAGTATTCCTGATTTCCAGGTGGTGTCGTACGCTTTTTCCAGATCAAAGAAGACAGCGACCACATGCTGTTTATTGATGAAGGCGTTGCGGGTGGTGGTTTCCAGACGGACTAAATGGTCAACTGTCAAGTGGTACTTCCGGAACCCGCACTGTTCACTGACTAAAAGGCCATCGGTTTCCAGCTTCCACATCAGTCGACAGTTGACCATCTTTTCCATTAGCTTACGAGAGGCAGCTGGTCAGAGCTATTGGACGATAGTTTGAAGGGTTGGTAAGGTCCCTTCCACGCTTAGGATTGGAATGATCAGGGCTTTCCGCCAGGAGGGCGGAAAACACCCTGTGGTCCAGGCATTGTTGTAGACTTTGAGAAGGGTCTCAAGACAGCTTTCTGGGAGATGTTTCAAAACCTGATAATGAATATCATCCAGGCCAGGAGCAGAATCGTTGCAGGTTTGCAAAACTGATTTCAGTTCATCGATTGAAAAAGGTAGATTGTAGGCTTCATAGTTGTCTGATGTGTAATTATATGAAGATTTTTCTCAGAGTTGTTTGTTAATTAAAAAAGATTGCAGAGTTCTGTTGAATGGTGGAGGCCAGCAGACTGGCAACAACTTGTTGTCAGTTATCATAGCATCGGCAAGTTTCAGGTGATGAATTGAGGGGTTGGTATTCTTCGCTTTGATTTTTTGATGATGTTCCAGACCTTTTTCTTGGATGTTTTAGATGTCAACCCGGAGCAGAAGTTTCCCCAAGACTGACGTTTACTGATATTAAAAGTGGCACGGAGTTTCTAATGGGCCCGAGCGTTGGGACCTGAAGGTCTTTGGAATACCCGATGCTGAGCCGTTTGCGTACTTTTTAGATTTGTTGGCAGTCAGAATTAAACTAAAGTGTTTTAGGCAGTTGGAATTTGTCGGAAGACACTGGAAAACAGGTTTTAGCAGACTTTATCAAAGTATTGGTTAGGGATTCTGCAGGGTCTGGACTTTGAAGAATGTCAATTTCCTGGAGCTCATTTGAAATATTTGCAGCAAAAAGATTCCAAGTAGCCTTCTTATAATGAAGGTGTTGTGAAACAGAGGCGTTTTTTGAGTTAACATGGGTTTTAATAGGACAGGAAAAAAGTCACTTCCGTGCAGATCGCCATGGACAGACCACTCATAGTCCAGGACCAGCGAGGGGTCACATATTGACAAATCTAAACACGAAAGTGAACCTGTGGAAGAGTGGAGGTAAGTTGGAGATCCATCGTTCAGACAACACAAATCGAACTCTGAAAAGACATCTTCGAGAAGCAGACCTCTTGATGACGAATTCACACTACCCCAAAGAGGACTGTGTCAACTGAAATCACCCAACAGCAAAAAAAGTCGAGGGGGAGTTCTCCAATCAGAGACTGACAAGGTCCTGACGACAAACCAGGACAGAAGGTGACAGATATAACGAGCAAATTGTAACAGTTTCATGGAGAGTGACTCTCGCGGCTACTCCAAGTAGAGGGGTAGCCAGAGAGACAGGACTAAACAGCAACGTTTTTTTCCCCCACCACATTCCCGGTCTGTCAAGGAGACCTACATCGAGATTAGGCTCTATGTTGTAAAGAAGAAATCTTTCGCTTTCTTTGAATTAAGAAGGGGTGGGGGGGGGGGGGGGGGGGGGACTTAAACATAACACATGGCAATCACTGGATTTCAAACATAATGGGGTTTGGGTAACAAAAGGTGGAATTATGAAACATACTACGATACTGAATTTATTAGAATCGGGTTTAGTTTATCAACTAAGCCTACTACATCATCTTTCTCTTCACCTCTTTGTAGATTCCCCCCCCCCCCCAAAAAAAAAAAAAAAGCTTACCCCCCCCCCCCCCCCCCACACACACACACACTCTATCACCAATATCTCGTCTTCACCTAGTAGCGAACCTCCCTGTTCATCCATTGGCTTCCCAATCCTCTATCACCTACCTATCCCCAGACTCTCCCACCCTCTCTCAATCAAGTTCCCTCACTCTCAATTTTCTATCCCTCCCTCTTACCTCTTACCGTCATCCTCTCCCGCTATCTGCCAACACCTCCCCTCCCTCCATTCCCCACTCCCTCCCAATCACTCCAACCCAACTCCCCATCTCTTCATAAATCTCTCTGTCTGTTTGTCTGTCTGTCTGTCTGCCCCTCTGTCTATCTATCTGTCTATCACTCGAGCTATCTACCCATCTATCGATCTATCCATCTATCCTTCTCATATCCATTCAAGGAAGAGCCTTCTCTCTATGCCGGCCTCCCCTACTTTCTTTTTTGACCTCACACCTTTTTTCTCTCTCTCTTTTTCTCCTTCCTTTTTTCCCCTCCCTTTCTTTCTTCCCTTTCTCTTTCTCCCCCCCCCCCTTTTTTTTCTCCCCTTTCTTTTTTGAGTATCACTCCCCTCGCACCTTCACAAATAAGCTCTCCAAGAGCAATCCTTGGCTACAAAAAAAAAAAAAAAAAAAAAATTGCAAGGACAGCAAAAGGGAGTGACTGGACAAGGGGTCAAAGGAGAGACACTTTTGCAAGGGTGGGTAACACATTGTCTCACAAATCGACCTGGTCCCCAATGGGGTTGACCTTGAGACGAAAAAAAAAAACAACAACAAAAAAACAAGGAAAACATGAGGAAGGTCCAGAAGCGAGACAACATATTCGAGTGTGTGTGTGTGTGTGTGTGTGTGTGTGTGTGTGTGTGTGTGTGTGTGTGTGTGTGTGTGTGTGTATCCTTGACCATACACACACGTAGTAATGTATGTAGGCGTGTGCATGTATGGGTTTCTGAGAGTGCGTGTATGGAGCGTGTATGTGATTTTTTTGCTAAACTTTCCGATATCTTAACTGATTTTCAAATATCATGGACATTGGGCATTTTGATTCAGTCTTTCAGTACAATAAGAACATTTTTTTATCATCACGTATTTTTAATCTTGCATAGCATAATATTAGTGGGATAAATGTTATGCAAAATTTTCCACTGCAGCACTCTCATCGTGTTTCTTTTGTACACAAGCGAGGGATCTGCCAAATATTCTTGTGTTTATTCTATACCAAATTGTTTTTCCAAAAGCTAAAGGCACAGGGATCCGATTTTTGCAACATACATATTGTTTTCCGAAATTCTTTACAGGTTATCAGTTTCTTGCCCAAAAAGAGAGGGGGATCTGAAAAATCACTGTTACACCGATCTTCTTCACTTATACTTGACACATATTGTCGGACAGCAGCGTTACTACATTATATTCGAGTGTTCTGGAGGGTGAGTCTCCAATCCTATTACATATTTCAGGCAAAGATAACATTCCATTGGCACCAAACATATCCTGAACTATCAGTATACCACCTCGTATCCAATCGGGAGAGAAAAGAACGTTTCCCCGATATATAATGCCACGGTTGTTCTACAAAAGGGAAGAACATGCTAAAGATCCATCATGCTTCTTAAGATCTAACCATGTTTTAAAAACACTGTTTTCCAGAAAAAAAAAAAAGAATTAACTAAATGTAAACCTTTAAGCACACCACTATTAACATTGCATAGAAGCACACGTAATTACTGCCAAACGGAGCAAAAATCTTTTTTGGGATAAAGGACCACTTCTCATTTTCTCCGGCTCTCCACAAACGTATTACCCAATGCAGAAGAAACGCTGACTGCATTTGTCTGACATCTATCATTTTCAAACCTCCCTGTTCAAAATCTTTACACATAAATTTCTCTTAATTTTTTCATATGCTCTTTTATTACAGTTTTGCTTATGCCATAGAAACCTAAAAAGTATTCTGTTGATTTCTATAAGCACATTGTCTGGAATTACCAACGCCTGCATGACGTAGACTAATGAGATATCAGAAATGTCTTTATAATACATACTTTCCCCATTACACTTAAATTTCGTTTTTCCCGAGAGTGAATAATTCTTTTTATATTATCGATTCTTTGCAACCAGTTTTCCTTTACCAAAGAAGCACATCTATCACTGACAAAATAAACTCCAAGAATTTTTAATCTATTTTTTCCAAGAAATCATACCATACCATACATCTTCACAATGTTTTTTTTACTTCCCAACCACATTGCCATTGTCTTTGTGACGATTATCTCCAATCTGAAAACAACGAGAAATCAAATAATATGTTGAGTGCATGCAACATGTCGTGCTCATCCTTCAGAAATAAAGTAATATCATCCGCATAAAGTGCAAGTTTGATTAAAGTAGCCAAAGTATTGTTACCAGATCTCCATAAATCAAGCCCTTTAATATTACGACAGTTTCTTATCTTTATTGCTAAAATTTCTGTCACAAAGGCCAACGGTGAAAATGGGACAACCTTGACGAATTCCCGTTTCTACTGGAAAATACTCGGATATCCAACCACAGTAATTCACACAACTCGTAGTATTTTTCATCATTACTTCAACCCATTTAATAAAATCCATCCCGAAACCAAATTTTTTAAATGCGGTTATCATAAAGTCTTTTGAAATACGATCAAATGCTTGAGTGTAGTCAATACTGAGTAGCACACCAGGTTTATTATTTGCATTCAGTTGTTCGATTACATCATCAATTTGCCTAACTAATGTCCCTACACTCCGCCCTTTAATATACCCTACTTGATCTTCGTCAATGACATCTTGTATTACCTGCCCCAAACGGTTAGCTAAGCTTTCGGCCAAAAGTTTATAATCAGTATTCGTCAGAGATATAGGTCTCCAATTTTTTAACTCATCCTCGGGTAGATCTTACTTTTAAGTAATAAAGTAATAACTGCTTTTCTTTGTGTGGTGAAAGTGATCCTTTATCAAATGTAACGTTGAAAGACAGAGTGAGCAATGTTTTTGTGTTGCCAGAAAACTTAAAAAAAAAAACTCGACCGTAATACCGTCACAACCTGGTGATGTTCCATTATTTTATTTTTTTTAGTGCGTCAAGGAGTTCGTCTTCTGTCACCGTACCTTCACAACATTTTTCTGAATCTCAGAAATATGAGAAACACTTGCGTCTGCCAAAAGGTTATCTACTTGCTCAGACATGTTAGCATATGACAGTTTCTCTGTGTACAAATCAGCAAAGAAATCTTTTTGAACTTTTAACATCTCGGTCTGATTAGTTCTTAATACATACATTATTTTTTAAAATCTGAAACACCTTCCATTATTTTAGAATTAGCTCTTGATTTTTCAAGACTGAGAAAATATTTAGTATTTTTTTCTCCCTTCTTCTAAACATTTTTCTTGCTCTGACCTGTGCAGCACGTGCCTTATAATTTTCCAGTATTTCAATTTTCTGTGCCAAGCGTGTGCGTTCACTTTGAGCCTGAGTAGAGTCTGGCTCAGATGAAAGCAGAACATCTACCTCGTTTAGTTTTATATATAAATCTATCAACGTATTTTTTCTTACCATACTTTTGCGTTTACTATAGTTCATAGAAAAAGTTTTAATCTTTATTTTCAAAACTTCCCATTCCATTTGATAGTCTGCATGTTCATTTTTGTATGAATGTGATCATCTATTAAAGCATTCATTTCATTTACAAACTCTAGATCGTTTAGTAATGAATTATTAAACTTCCACAATCCAGGGCCTGTTCTATATTAGAAAATTTCACGGTAATAGAGCATGCTCTGTGGTCAGTGGATGGCATAGAGTGAATGTCACATTCCAATGTTTTATCGAAAATTTCGGAACTCATGAAGATATAATCGAGTCTCCTTGCAATAAATGGTGACTTTTTACTCTAGGTAAATTCTTTTTCGTTTGGATTAAATAATCGCCAGCCATCAAACAAGTTATGGTTTGCTGCCCAGTCACAGAATCTCTGTACTGCGTTATCTGCATGTTTTTCCCCGGAAACAATATCTAAATCATTATCTAACACACAATTAAAATCATCACATATTAATATATTATCTGAAATTATATTTGACATTACTTTTTCTAATTCTTCAAAAAATAACGTTTTCTCTTGAGCAGTATTAGGAGCATAAATATTGAAAACTACTGTCTTTCTCTGTGATATTTCCACTTCAACGGCCAAAATTCCTCTTGAGCTGTGTAGTATTACGTGACTGTCAACTACGTTTTTACGGAACAAGATTACCTGTCCACAACTATGTGCTGTGAAAGTGTTACATAGAAATTTCCCCTGTACCCCATTCTTTTTTCCATTGATCATGTACGTCTTCTGTGATGTAAGTCTCCTGTAAACATATAATGTCATATTTTTTCTCTTTAATTAATTTGAACAACGCTTTTCTTTTTAAACGAGACCGCAGTCCTCGAACATTTAGCGAAAACAGACGCAAATTTGAGTCGCAAGCCATGAGGAAGACCGATTGCCATAACAAAGTCCGTTACCCGAGAATTAATCCGAAAACTGAAGTCCGTAAAGCCAAAGCGGTCGTCGTTAGAGCAAAGCATGTATGAACACATTCGTGCCTATCCCATGTCTTTTTTGAGAGTGGGACAGGGAGGATGCACGCGACATGCGTGAGTATGGTGTGAACTGATGTGACCAGTTCACTGTTGTTGAGGAATCCCCGTCCGTTTGCTCCTGATTCAAACCGGTGTCAGGTCGGACTGGTTCCCTTTCTTTGACGGTGTTTACCCGGCCAGATTTAAGGTGAGGTGTAACTGAATTACTGTCCTCTGGCACCGAACGAGGTGACTCCTCTGCCTTTGCCTTTTCCATAGCAGAAAACGCTGCGTCTGCAGCCTGAGTGAGTTTGGGTCTCAGGTACAATGTCTGTATGAGAGTCTTCAAAGACGTCCTCTGTCTCATCAAAGGTGGACGGTGCAAGGTCGACGTCCTGGATCAGAGGGGTAAAGTGCAGGGAAGATGCATTACTGCAGTCTGTAGTCATCTCCTCCTGACCAGGTTCCAAGGATACAGGATCAGGAAAAGCACCACACTCCGGGTCCCCACGTCTGTGTCCACTCTGATGACACTCTCTGCAGGTGACCATGTACTGGCACTGGTGCAAAAAATGACCAGGCTGTAAACATCTGGAACACACCGGCTTCCGTACCACCTTTGGCTGTTCTTTAGGATAAAGTCTTGCCGTGAAAGAGCCGACCTTAATAAATCGCTCTAACGGGACAGCAGCAGTGTTGATGAAAACAAAACCGTCTTCCAGTCACAAAACGAGTAAGTTTACCATCTTTATTTCGGATTTTTTCCATGAGAAGGGAAGATCTCAGAACACAACCTAATCTGACCAAAGCAGATTCAATGTCATTCCCTGCCACTGAAATGAGTATGACAAAAATGAACAGCTTTGTCACAGGCGCCTCTTCTGTACCACCTCTGACAATATACGGATTCTTGTCATGAAGAGACACTGTATGGCCATTCAGCACAATACCTTCAATCAACAGTTGATTTCTGGAGGTTCGATTCATGGGATAGACACGCCATAAACCCCTTATCAACTGAGCTCCCAAAACAGTCTCAGATCCACACACCCGCTCAGCTGCCAGGCAAATGTCTAAAGCAGTAAAACTGTCATTGCCAATAGGTAACCGGATAGCATCCACAGGGGGTAAGTCCCTCCTCTTATAAACACCGGCTCCACGTGCGTGCAGCCATCATCACGCACACACACACACACACACACACAGAGGCTCGCACCTTACCTCGGTATTCAAGCTGAACAAACGTCAACAGGCACGTGCAACATATGAAAAAAAGGCACGAACCTGTAACATGGCGTGCCACACAAACCCAAGCCAAGGAAGAAAGTCAAATCAATTAAAGAGAAAAAAAGGCGAATTCTGGTAAGTATTAGTACCTACACTCACATGATTACAACATTATACAAAACACTCCACCACCAATTTGCTTTCACACATACAATCCAAAAGGACGACGATAACTAAGTCAAACATTGCAAAAACTGCAGAGCCTGCACAACACGTCCGCTCGACGTCGAGTGAACTCCCAGTCTTCCAACAGCAAAGTTTTATATATAAGAAGGGCTACACCGCCCGTTAGTCCCAATCTGGAAGGTTGTGTGAGTTTGGAAAGAATATTAAAGCCAGAAAGAGTGAAGGTCTTCTGGCTTTGAATTTTTGTTTGGTGAAGAGCTATTACCTGAGGTTTTAGTGTACGGCACAGAAGCTGCAGCTCCTCGAAGTTTGAGTTTAATCCACGGATGTTCCAATGAATTAATTTACTATCCATGGTGCAGAGGACAAACAGGAGATAAATCAGTCATCTCCGAGTCGTCATCTGCATCCAGTGGAGCGTATCTGTTTTTAAGATGGACTGGTTTTTGTTCTCCAGACCTGCTGGCAGACTTGCCCGCAGGCGAATATGGCTTGGTTTTGGAGACGGTGAAGATTTCTTTTTCATCTCCACCATCTCCACACTCAGTTGTAATCCCTTGCCTGCACGGGCACGGCTCTCGAAGTTCGAGGCAGGAGGGCTGTTATTTTTAGTCTGCCCAGCAGCAGATGAATTAGACTGCTTGGCAGTCTGAGGGGTGGTGGATTTATTGCCCCCGCCAGGGACATCCACTTTAGGTTGGGAGGTGGTGGACCTGCCTCCACCGGGGCTTCTCATTTTTTCTTGCAGCGTTTTGGAAAAGAAAAAAAAAAAAAAAAGAAAAGAAAACGTCGTTTTGACAACAAACTGAACGGGTTGGGACTTTCTTCACAGCCGAAGCGTATGAAAAAACTGGAGAAGTCTGACTACCAAGGACCTGTTTCCGTGCCTCGAAAAATGAGATTTTCTTTTCTGTTTTTATCTTTTGGATATTTGATTCGTGGATCCAAACTGGGCAGTTGAGTGTGAAGAGGAGGGGTGGTCGTCACCGTAGTTTGCACGACGAGCCGGATCTTTACACGGCCCCATCATGGGTTTCTTTGCAGCAAACCACAACCTCCTCAGAACAGCGATCCCTGACGTGTCCAAACTTCTGGCACTTGAAGCATCGCATTGGAGATGGAATGTACAGTTGAAAACGGACATTCAAATAACCCACTTTGATGACCTGAGGTAATGAAGGGGAACAATGTCAGAAAGAGTGTGTTGGTGGGCACTCTTTCTGTACCTTTTCGCGCTGCACCTCTATTACACTTTAAGATGCTAGTTTCGTTTTTATTTCTGCCTCGGAGACACCTTTGAGATCTGAGCATCGAATGACTCCTTTGGATGAATTCAATTGTTTATGGAGAGTCACCCTGATTTCTCTGTCCACTAGCCTTGTGGCCCTCAGCAGCTGTTCAGATTGTTTCTTCGACTTGCACTGGACAGGGAATGAGCCGTTTCTTAGCCTTTTCACCGACTGAGGGTCGCCTGCTATTCCTTTGAACCCCTTCTGGATTGCGAAAGGACTCAGAGCTAAAACTGGGTTTTCCTGCTCTGTTCCTTCAATCACAAGCCAGGAAACCCAGAATCATATGTCCTCTTTCTTGTCTCCATATCAGAGTCGCTGTCTGAATCAGAATCCCTCGAAATAGCGGCTACTGCTTTCCTCTTCTTTAGGAGGGAAGGGGGGGAGGGGGATGTTTTTTTTTTCCAGAAAAGGCTATGTTTTATTGTTTTAATTTCGTCTCTCCCTTACCCACCCACCACGGAGTCAAACTAAGGGGCCAGGGTCAAGAAGTCACTGTCTTGACCCTTCCAGGCTTCAGGAGAGATATACAACAAACAGAGCACCACCAACCTTCTCTCTCCTGATGATGCTCAACTCCGGGGGCAGAAAGCCGAGCACTGCAGGTGTTACCTTGGCCAGCCGGAAAACTGCCGGTCTTGACCCAGCCCCATGCAGGGGAAGCCGCTTGATACACCCAGGCCTCTAGAGTGCACCTCCTGTCAAGGAGAGGTCCGAGCCAAAGAGATGTGTTGAGGGCACTAGCCCCTGTCAGTCACCAGGATCTCATTCCCCTCCATCACGGGTCGCACCGAACGGCAAACGCGATGGATCTTAAGAAGACCACAGAGAGAAAAAGAGTGTGAAAAAAGAAGACTTGAAGTGGAGACGAAGATAGAAAAGAGCCAAATAATAAAGGAAGAAGGGAAAGCTGGGTTACTGTTAGTCTGGGCACTCACCCATAGCCTTTCTGACATGGGCGGGCCCTGCCAGGGGCATCAACTCCTTACCACGTTGTGCTTAGGCCAGACAGCAACTTGACTTTCCAAGCCTAGAAGCATTTTTAAAAACTAGCCTATCATCATTGATGCCCCCGCCAGCAAAGCCTAAGGGATCACGGGACCGCGCAAACCCTCCGATCACGGCAAGGTTGCAATCCCCGGAGTGTGTGTGTGTGTGTGTGTGTGTGTGTGTGTGTGTGTATCCACTGTACTTAATCCCCAGCTTTATATACATCGCACCTAGACAAAAACTTGTTTTTATACGCTATACTTGATTCTACCTTTCATTGCATCTCATCTGGGATAAACTGGTCTATATCCGCTGTACTTAAACCCTAAAAATCCGTAAAAAGATGTCTCAGCTGTTGTAACATACACAATGACCATGGAACAAAGCATGACTACAGTTGTACTCTCTCTCTCTCTCTCTCTCTCTCTCTCTCTCTCTCTCTCTCTCTCTCTCTCTCTCTCTCTCTCTCTCTCTCTCAGTGTGTGTTAATCATGTTTCGTCGTTAAAAGCTTGTTCATTGTTTCCTTTTCGTGTATAATTTATATGTTCATTTTGATATTGTTTATTAATGTTGTTGTTCTTGAGGGCATGGTGTAAAAAAAACTGTAAGCGTATCTATTTTACCCTCAATAAAGATATTCGTATTTGTATTGGTATTCGTATTCTAAAAGCCAATGAAAAGTGTTCAGGTCCTTATTTTACCACAAAACGAAGTACCCCATTTGTTGTGATGTATAGGTAGTTGGAAACAGATGAACTCTACTGTAGTCTCTCTTCCTCCCCCCTCTCTTTTTTCTCCCCCTCCTCTCTCCATTAATGCCAGTGAAAGGTGTTCAAGTCCTCATCTGACTACAAAACAAAGTACTCCATGAGCTGTGATATATAGTTACTTGGAAATAGAAGATGAATTCAGTTGTAATCTCTCTCTCTCTCTCTCTCTCTCTCTCTCTCTCTCTCTCTCTCTCTCTCTCTCTCTCTCTCTCTCTCTCTCTCTCTCTCTCTCTCTTAACGCCAATGAAAAGTGCTCAAGTCCTTATTTACTACAAAACGAAGTACCCCGTTTGTTGTCATGTATAGTTAGTTGGAAATAGATGAACTCTATTGTAGTCTCTCTCTCTTCCTCCCTCTCTCTGTCTGTCTGTCTGTCTGTCTGTCTCTCTCTCTCTCTCTCTCTGTTTCTCTGTGTCTCTCCATTAATGCCAGTGAAAGGTGTTCAAGTCCTTATTTGACTACAAAATAAAGTACTCCATTAGCTGTGATGTATAGTTAGTTGGAAATAGAAGATGAAAGCAGTTGTAATCTCTCTCTCTCTCTCTCTCTCTCTCTCTCTCTCTCTCTCTCTCTCTCTCTCTCTCTCTCTCCATTAACGCCAATGAAAAGTACTCAAGTCCTTATTTTACTACAAAACGAAGTACACATTTGTTGTGATGTATAGTTAGTTGGAAATAGAAGATGAACTCTACTGTATTCTCTCTCTCTTCTTCCCTCCCCCCCCCCCCCCCCCCCTCTCTCTCTCTCTCTCTCTCTCTACTAGTGCCAGTGAAAGGTGTTCAAGTCCTTATTTGACTATAAAACAAAGTACTCCATTAGCTGTGATATATAGTTAGCTGGAAATAAGAGATGAACTCAGTTGTAATCTCCGTCTGTCTGTCTGTCTGTTTGTCTGTTTGTCTGTCTGTCTGTCTGTCTGTCTTTGGCCAGGTACAGGATGGTACTCTTTTTGTCCAGGTACAGAAAAAACAATTGTCATTTTATTAAAAGTTGTATGTAGCCTTTGTTGACTTCAGAAAAGCATTTGATTGGGTGAGCAGACTTAAGCTCTAGATAATAAGGTAACATAAATAGCAAAATGTACAGAATCGTACAAAGCATGTAAAGAGTGGTGAAAACTAAAGTTCGTTGTAGTGGTGGGGTGACAGACTCATTTCTATGCCCGGAGGTCTGAAACAGGGAGAAATGTGTAGTCCTCTTATGTTTTTTTCTTCTTATTAAAAAAAAAAAGTGGCAGAGAAAAAAACACAAAATTTGGCTGGCATGGCATCCAGCTAATACCAGACCTTGTTGAAATCTTTATACCTATGATGTCATTTTGGCTTCAGTTTGTGGTTTACAAAAAACAGTTATCCATTTTGCATGAGGCTGCTATGAAAGTGGACCTGGAAGTTAACCTCGACAAATCAAACATATTTCTATTTAGAAATGGAGGATATTTGCATTTGCTGCGCGTGAGTGGTGGTATTATGGTGATAATCGAACAGAACTAGTCAACATTTATAAGTGCCTTGGTATCTATCTCTCTTCTCGTTTGTCATTCTCGCATGCTTTGAATGATATTACTAACCGTGCAAAAAAAAGGGAGTTATGTGCATTTTCAAATTACGCTGGTCATTAGGAGAAAGATTTCCTCCAGTGTTCTTTAAGCTTTCGATGCGCAAATCCAGCTTATGCTCAGCTATGGTGTAGAGGTGTGGGGCATTGGACAGGATCTGGCAGCCATTGAGAAATTTTATTTGTTTGCATTAAAAAGGTTTTACAATGTCTCCATTAAAACTTCTTTTCTCATGGTCTACGGTGAAACTGGTCACAACTCATTATACGTCAACACGTTCGTAATGTGTATGAAATACTGATTACGAATGTCTCCCCACAAGCTGTCATTTAAAACTTACAAAATGCTATAACATCAACATGAACAAAACAGAAAAACATGGGCGTCATCTGTTTATTATACATTCCATTAGTATGACTTTGAGTGTGTTTGGAAAAATCATGAAGTGGGCGATGAAAAAAAAAAAGAATTAGTCGAATTCAAGGACAGACTTGTCACTTCATCTAATGAAGAACGGTCTAGAAATGATTTTTTTTTTCTCAATAGCACATTTAGATCTTCCTTATCTCTAGCGTCATATCTAAATCAGCTGAAACATCTCAGGGTTAGAGCACTTTTTTATTCGCTTCAGGCTAGGAATTTCGCCTTTAACGATCCACAGGTTTCGTTTCGGAGAAAATGCTTATGGAAAAAAAAAAATTGATTGTCCATTTTGTAGATTCCATGCAGTACCAGTAGTACACTTCATCTTCTCTTGTCAAAGATATCAGGAAATTAGAGAATTGAACATTGGAAAAAAAAAGTGTTTTAATCACTCTTCAAGCTTCAAAACAAATCCATACAAATAAATGTTGCAGCATATATTCATAAGCTTTTGAGATTAAAAATAGATCAAACAACAACAACAAAACAACAACAACAACGACAGCAGCAGCATACTAATACTAATAATGATAATGATGATATGATAATAATAACAACAACAACAATAATAATATGATTATAGCAATAACAATAATAATAATAATAATAATAATAACAACAATAACAGTGATAAACGATAATAACAGCATAATCATAATCATAATCATAATCATGAACAACAGCAGCAGCAACAAGTACAAACAACAGCAGCAGCAATAATGATAACAACAACAACAACAACAACAATAATAATATGATGATGATGATGATGATGATGATGATGATGATGATAAAAATGATAACGAAAATAATAATCTTATCATTCATATCCCTTTAGCTGGTGTAAGCCTCTGTTGATGTGGGTCTATGGTCTGATCAGTGAAACTTATCAGTGTCAGAGTCAGTCAGTGTCTCTCTGTCCCATTAATGCCAGCGAAACGTTTGGAGGTCCCTAATTCACAACATCATCATGGTACACAATCTGCTACAGTGTATGGTAAAATACTGGATGCATTGAATTGCACGCTGTCTGTCTGTCTGTCTGTCTGTCTCTCTCTCTCTCTCTCTCTCTCTCTCTCTCTCCCTCTCTCTCTCTCTCTCTCTGTCTCTCCTCTCTCTCTCTCTCTCTCTCTCTCTCTCTCTCTCTCTCTCTCTCTCTCCTAGTACCGACAAAACGTTAGCAGCTCCCCAGTTAACTAGATCGTCAAAATAACTATACGGGGCCGAAGAACATAGGGATAAAAAAAAATTGACTTTAGGGGTCGGGTACAGCTAGGGTCGTTGTATGCTTTTGGAATGAAGGTTTTTGTATTGCCTCTTTGGGACGAGAGTTCCATGCCCGACATGTTGCGATGGTTTGGTCGGCAATGAATTCCAAGGTCCTCCTGGATCTTGTTGGGAGAGGCTTCAGGTGCGGGAGCTTGCTTTTGCCTCTTAATGGAATATTCCGCGCAGCATGGGCGGGGGGGGGGGGTGGGGGGGGGGGGGGGGTTGGGTGAGGGAAGGGGAGGGGTTGGGGGAGGGGGGAGAGGTGGGGGGAAGCTACCTATCTTCTTTTCCGCAGTGTATGCCATTTGAGCTATGTCACTATGTCGTTGAAGCTAGAGTTTCTTTTATATTCGCTCATGATCAAAAACAGCAGCAGCAGCAGCGGCGGCGGCGGCGGCGGCGGCGGCAGCAGCAGCAGCAGCAGCAGCAGCAGCAGCAGCAGCAGCAGCAGCAGCAGCAACAACAACAACAACAACAACAAAGCCGCTTATTTGGGACAGTTTACAGTTCCTGTGTATCTTTTTGAATATATGATATACATGACCTGTATCTATTACTCCCCAAAATTTTTTCCTGGAATCATTTTCGAACTTACTTAAGGTAATCATCAGGGACTTGCACAAATCCAAACCTTATTCAACTCCATGAAATTGTTCCTTAAAAAACCCTCCAAAATTAACAAAGGGACAATAACAAAAGAAATACAAACAGAGTAAAAAAAAAAAAAAAAAAAAAAAAAAGAAAAGACATCACTACTCTTTTCGAACAAGGCTGCACAGACCTTTACTTTTTTTTTTTTTTTTTTTTGGGGGGGGGGGGGGGGGGGGTCCTGTAATTTAATGTCCTGATGATTCACTGATGGCATGTTGGGGCATACAGATCTTGACTGCAGCCTGCAGAGTGTACTGGGTAAAACGCCCCGGGTGTGCGGGATAAAACGCCCAGGGTGCGCACTCGGGATGCATAGGGTAAAACAGCCAGGGTGAGTGGGGTGACACGCTCAGGGTACATGGGGTAAAATCCCAGTGTATGTGGGGTAAAAGCCCAGGGTATGTGAGGTAAAAGCCCAGGGTATGTGGGGTAAAATCCCAAGGTATGTGGGTAAAAGCCCAGGGTATGTGGGGTAAAATCCCAGTGTATGTGGGGTAAAAGCCCAGGGTATGTGGGGTAAAAGCCCAGGGTATGTGGGGTAAAAGCCCAAGGTATGTGGGTAAAAGCCCAGGGTATGTGGGGTAAAATCCCAGGGTATGTGGGGTAAAAGCCCAGGGTATGTGGGGTAAAAGCCCAGGGTATGTGGGGTAAAAGCCCAAGGTATGTGGGTAAAAGCCAAGGTATGTGAGGTAAAAGCCCAGGGTATGTAAAAAGCCCAGGGTATGTGGGTAAAAGCCCAAGGTATGTGGGGTAAAAGCCCAGGGTATGTAGGGTAAAAGCCCAGGGTATGTGGGGTAAAACGCCCAGAATGCAGGGGCAAAACGCGGGTTAATACGCCCTTTGGATGCCTCGGGGTGCAGGACCAAGAGGCTGTTGATAAAATGGTGTTCGATCCATTATAACACAATAGTGCAATGAAGTTAGCATGCATGGGGTAAAACACCCATTGTGAGCTGGGGTAAAACACCTAGGATGTGTGAGGGTAAAACTCTCAGGGTACGGGGATGAAAACGCTCAGGATGCGTGGGGTAAAAGCCAGGATGCGTGGGGTGAAACGCTCAGGGAGTGCGGGGTAAAACGCACGGGATGTGCGAGTTAAAACACCCAAGGTGCGTGGGGTAAAACACCCAGGGTACGTGGGGTAAGACGCCCAGGATGTGCAGGGTGCACCTTGGGTGTTTTATCTCGCACATCCCGAGCGTTTACCGCGCACACCCCGAGCGTTTTACCCCACGCCCAGTATGCGTGGGGTAAAACCGCCCAGGGTGCTCAGAGTAAAATGCACAGGGGTGTGCGGGGTAAAACGCCCAGGGTAATCAGGGTAAAACGCCCAGAGTGCGCACGGTAAAACGCCCGGGGTGCTCGGGGTAAAACGCCCAGTGTGCGTGGGGTAAAACGCCCAGGGTGCGCGGGGTAAAATGCCCAGGGTGTGCAGGATAAAACCTCTTGGGCGCCCTATAGTGTGGAACAAAAAGGCTGTTGATAAAATGGTGGTTGAACCGTTATAACTCAATAGAGCAGTTAAGTTTCAGACTTAATTAAAGGAGGATTGAATCCACCTAACTTTCACTTCACTTCAGTCCTCTCCGTGCCTGCTGGCGCTTGAGGCTATGGCAAGAGATCTCTATCTGGCTCTGTCTGCGGCTGCTCTGGAGGCTCTGTTGAGAGTCAGTCCTTTGTCCTTCAGCTCCCTTTCTATTATCCTGCGCCAGGTTTCCTTCGGTCGTCCCCGTTTTTCCTTTTACTTTGGGGGTCCAGCGCAGGGCTGTTCTGGGGAGTGAGCTGGATGGCATGCGACAGACATGCCCTAGCCATCTCCATCGACGCGCCTGGATGGTGTCCTGTATTGTGGAGACTCCTGTTCTAGTCCTCAGTTCTTCGTTTGAGATTAGAATCCACCTAACAGGAAATGAAAATTTGGCCTGTGTTTATTTTGTTTCGTCACATGAAGCATGTAACTAAGATATCTGAATAGTCCCCGTTGCCCCCAGTGACTCAATATATGTTGATGTATCTATACTTACTGTAATGTATTATACAGCACTGTTGTGTACCTGTAATTCATCCTAATTAGGCCTACTTGCGCTGAGAATTGAGGATTGCCACCAATGCCATCTGTTTCATGGTTTTCAGGTTATTTTAGGTGCATCAAATAGTGGGTAAACGTCGAATATACGCACGGATGGGATGTTTATTTGGATATGATGCCCATCATCACAGCGAATTCTTTAAGACCTGACCTTGGATTGAGAGAGAGAGACCTTGGATAGAGAGAGAGAGAGAGAGAGAGAGAGAGGGAGAGTTGATGATTGACTGAGAGAGAGTAATTGATTCGATGGTTGATTGATTGATTGATTGATTGATTGATATTTAATGCTCAAGAAGGAAGATTTCAGACGGATTCTAACAGTCTGTCAGTGTCACTGTCATGCGTACATTATTTCAATACACACACACACACACACACACACACACACACACACACACACACACACACACACAGGAGAGAGAGAGAGAGAGAGAGAGAGAGAGAGAGAGAGAGAGAGAGAGAGAGAGAGAGAGAGAGAGAGAGAGAGATTGATGATTTTTATTCTCAAGGGTAACAGATAAGCAAGAAGATGTTTTTTTTTTTATCTGACCTTTGTGTGTATAACAGATAAGGAAGACGATGTTTTGCTCATCTGATCCTTGTGTATATAACAGATAAACAAGAAGATGCTTTTTCTTCATCTGACCCTTGTCCCTTCAGGAACTTTGGATACCAGCACTGAACACTATTACACAGTTTTAGAGAGAGAGAGAGAGAGAGAGAGAGAGAGAGAGAGAGAGACAGAGGAGAGAGAGAGAGAGATTGAGAAAGGGGGGGGGGGGGGGGGTGAAGGGGACTAAGATTAAGCCTATGACATTTGACTTTGGGTTATCTGTTGCGGCGATCACTGAATATCGTGGTGAAACTATCGCGGACATTTGCCCTCATGAGAGTGATATCCCTTTACAACATGCGCAGTAGCGTGTATTTCCGGGAGAAACCTACATCGAATGTGGTAGTAGTGTGTGGTTGAAGAGATTTTGCTTGAAAACGATTCATAACTTTGTGGAGACCTAGAACATCATTCATGGACGTCGACGAAGAATACCCAGGTTAGTGCGAAACATTTATAGTTCGTTAACCGCGTGCTGTTTACGAAATTTAACCGTGAAATTTGATGTAAATCAGAGTATCGGCGAACCATCTGTCATTAAGTATAACTGCATGAGTGAAATTTGGTGTAATTTATAATCTCAGTGAACCATGTGTCATTCTGTATATTATATAGACTGTAGCCATACAGTTAGTGGATGGTCGAGTTCACTGTTCAGGCTTGCAAGTGAAAAGTGAAGTCGAGTGTTTCACAGCCACAACCTTTAAAGAAATGTAGTTAAAATCTAGGACGGGAAACTCGTCACACACCACACTTGGAATTTGGCTTCTGCATACATATTATTTGCACTAGATATGCAAACCTATACATTTTTAGAAACTAGAGATGTGTAGAATCTAGTGAAATAACTGAAAATACTGTGGTTGTACCTACTTGGAGACTGACCTCAAAATATAAGCAGGCAAAATTTCTGAAAAAGTTATTTGAAAAAGTAAGTCAAATGTTAGGAGAGACACAGTTTTTCTTCTGTACTACCTAAACACTTCAGACTTGAGATAAAATGAAGACAAATATGTGCTGGAAACACATGGGGGAAAGATGATAATTCTCTTGACTTGAGCTATGTATAAATGAATTGTGCCTCAAATGATGTACCTATAATTCAGCATCCGGACAATCGAATTTCACTATATAAGGAAATGGGGTTTGTGCAGGCTTGTCTTGAAGCTAGATAGGTAAAACTATATGTTTTTGTAAACTAGAGATAATGAGGAATCTGAAAAAAAAAATAATTACAAGACAGTACCCTGATGGCAGCTGAAGATATTCTTCACAGTGTAATCCAGAACACTGGTGAAAAGGTAATCCAAAACGTCAGCCACATTGTTTGAAACACCACAGTTTTCCTGCTTGAATGTCAAAACACTTGAAACTTGGGGGAGAAAACAAGAAGAATATGTCCTTGGAAGACACAGAACAAAGTTAGGGCCTTGGTCTTCTGTGGAAGGTTGAAAAGCACTTGGAGCAGAGTCCCACGTCACATCCAGAACATTCCCAGCCAGAGCGCACATGAGTAGGATGGCCAACAGTACAGTTCCTCTTTCTTCACTCTCTTCACTCTCAGCATCTCTCTCCTCTGCAGTAGTGCTTCCAGATTCTGGATCACACAAGAAAACATATATCCTAAGTCTTCTGTTCATTTCATTGTTTCATAATGGTGCAAGAGATGTTACAGAGAGCTTGACTCAGTTCCACTAATTAGTCTGATTTTCAGAAAGAAAAAAAAAAATGACCAGCATTACTTATTCATTCTATGAAAAATGAAGTCATGCATAAAATCATAAATAAGAATAAAATCTGAATCACTAGCATATAAGGAGGGGGCAGGGCTATAGCTTTCATTGGAGGCACGCCCACTCGTGACACGCCCACACTGTTTCCAAACTAAGATAATAAACAAACAAAAGTTATAAATTGTTCTCTTCAAATCACCACTTTTATTGATCTCTAAAGTGCTTTCAAAAAACACCTACAATCACCCAGAAACGATCTTCTAGTTTGATCAGGCCAAAGCCTATCACTCCTGTAAGTAACCATGTACCCTGCCCCCCTTCCGTCCCCCCTTCCTTCATGTGGCGACCAACAAATGTAAAATAACCAATGACGGCACGCAGCATGTGTTCCATCACTCGACAAACAAAATAATCAAAGTTTATCCACTCACCTGCTTCGCTTTCGTTACTACAGCCTTCGGCAACTGATTGTTCACTCGTGCCACTTCCACAACTCTCCTGCTCGACTCGGTCGATGATTTACTCATTATTTCAGTCAAAACCGACGAAAAACTTCGAGATAACTGACTGACAAGGCTTGCCGGTGCACAATGGATACAGCGAGTCACGTGAACTGATCACCCGGATGTTTAGCAGTGGTGGTATAACGGTTCTCGTCTGAGCCACGATCGTGGCCCAACGCAGTCGAGCGGTAAAGCCACGATCGTGGCCCACCGCCAAAAAAGACAACTATTTTTAAACAAGCAAAATCTGGAAAAAAAAAAAAAAAATCATATGACATACTCCAAACCAACTTTCAGACACCGGATAATAAAATAATGTAAGGTCTGAGGTATTGGGTTCATAACAGGCACAAAAAAATGCAAAAAAAGAACATAAAAGATAGTTTTCAATTTACTTGATTCTGAGAAAGAATTATGTTCATATCCGCCAACCCTCCTCCTGAAATTTTGGGAAACTCCCGAAAATGAAAGTCTGACAGGAAATCCCAAAAGTTGTCTTTTTTTCCAAAAAAAATGAAAAATGAAAAATTACTTAATGTTTCAGTACATTTTCGCAAAGTGTAGATAAAAAGACACATCGGTTTACCGAAACAAATCTGCTTCCATCCAGTACTTCCATCAGCACGAAAATAGCTTCAGAAAGGCAATGCCACATGGACTCGAAAAAAAAAAAAAGGCAAAAGTCAAGTTTTTGCTGTGATACAAAGTGGACTACGCCTCACCGATGTGTCCAAAGCTGTCTTTGTCTCTTGACTATGAGAACATGGATCTTCAGAAGGGGGACAAAGACTTGTTTGTTGGTAGTGCTACTGGGGGAAGTTGTGGCCACACTCAGTGATGCCAGCAAGAAAGTTTTCTATTCTTCAGTCAGGTGCTACTTTATGGCTGCTTGTGATTACATGGTTGTTCAATTCCTAGTCAGACCCCAGATGTCAACTTCTGAAGTGAAATTCTATCAGCCTGCATCTCAAGCAGATGTATTGTTGTTTGCACAAGTTGCTGACACAGAAACTGCATCATCCCATAAATGGGATGAGCTGAATTCTTTCCCATTTGTGCCCTCTTATTCTCCAGAAAGATGAAGAGGATTTCCAGACATCTGTGGACAAACTGCAGATTCAGTGGAGCTCTTTTCAACTGTATACCAAGCGCACCTATATGTTGCTAAAGAAGAGTGGGAGGATGGGAAATGGGCAAGGCAGGCTTCAGTGAAACTGAAAAGAGTTTGGTGAACTCCTGTTAGACAGACTGTCATTCTTCATGCTTGGAGAACTTTCTTAGTATTCCCCACAGTAATGCAGGCTGTGAAAGGTTGTTCAGTCAAGTGAGAGAAAGAACAAGACTGACTTCAGAGAATCATTAGGAAATTTCACACTCAGTGCCATGATGGTGGTCAAAGCCAACATGAGTGGGGCTTGCTGTTAACAGCAGTTTCCAATAGAGCTGTTGAGAAAAGCGAAGTCAGCAACATCAGATGCCCTCTAGGACAGAGACCCCCCCCCCCCCCCCCCCCCCCCATCAGCAGCAGCATCCTGTTAGGCTGATAGGTTGTGAAAAAAAGTGTAGTTCTGAACAGATATATAGATGTACATTGTAGGAAAGGAATTTTTCCTTAGTGATCCCCCCCTCCTATATTTTTGTGTTCTTTATTACCATGGTGATCATGATTACTAACATCTTGATAGAATCTTTCAGTTTGCTGTTACAAGACTATAGAGAATCAGATATCCAGGGATGATGAAACAAGAAAATTGCAATATTGGTGGTATCCATTGTATACAGACTCACTGAGACTGAAAAACCAAGACTTCCAAAGCATCTATCATCGTAGCTAGATAATCTAGGAGCAAAGAGCAACATAAATTGATATTAGACAGGAGACTTTTCTTCTCTGTGTAACCTGTCAAGCCACAGTTTACTTGTTGGACTGAACTGGCAAGTTGAAGTGCTTTCTAATGTTGAGTAATGTGTGATGACTGTAATATTTGTAATCTGTATGCTTTGCTATCAGTACTATTCATGTCTAATTCTAGCATGATAAGATGGAAGAAATATCCCCTTTTCAACCCCAGAAATATTCATTTTTTACCTCCAAATGTGCATGTATCCATCGGCGTCTGGGGGCAATGCCCCCAGACCCCAGCAAGGGCATTGCCTGGACTCCTGCCTTCTGACAGGAATTTCTGTTCCAACAGGTTGGCAGCTATTTGTATGTCCCTTAGCTGAACTGATGCAGTACTTATGTGCACATTTATATTTCCATTGAAATCAGCCCACATTCCATACAGTTCAAGTCGAGCATAGGACAGATATTCACTGAATTATTTTCACATTCTATTTTTTTGTCACTTTAGATGACTGTCTACTGGTGAAAATATAAATTTTGGCATATTACTTGATTACAAACAATAAATGAATAATGACTGTTTTCTGGTCTAAATATTCAGCGAAAGTCCATGCTTCTGCAGAGGATAGTGTTGACTGTTGACATGTCTGTAGCACTGCCATCAGTGACTGGAAGTGGAAGGTATGTCACAGAAGCACAGGCTGGCACTTCCTTCTGAACAGCGGCATTAAATCCAGTCCAGGGTGGCAAAGGAAGGCTTTCAAGTGACTGGGCGCATAGCTTTAGCACAAAATACAACATGTCTTTGTTTTACAGTGGTCACTTTGGCATTTTGTTGTGTAGCATTAGTAGAACCTAGTTCTGCAAACTGAGGATCTGTCTTCCTCTTTTAGAGAAATACATGTTGTATATAATGTTAGTCTCAGCAGCACCCTCCAGTTTTCTTTTGGAACCTGGATTTGCTGACGTTTGGAATTATTTGTAGTGGCATTTTCCACGAATGTAGCTGGCAAAGGATGTTGGCCACACTGAACTGCAATCCCATTCACACAGTGTGTTGTGTTTTGTCCATTCATAGTTTCTTCTTGGAACTAATGGAAGTCAATGTTGTCCCAAACCAGTGTTATATGTTGAGACCTGTTGATAGAAGATGGCACTGGATTTCTCATTTCAGCTTCAGTGATGGAATTGGAAGTCAACTCTCTGAAGTGTTGTCTGTGAGGTACAATGCCCATGCCTATTCTGTATTCAATATGTTAACAAAAGTCTTCCTGATCCTGTTATGTGTCTTACTGCCATCCCAAGCATGATCTGCTTTGGTGTGGTGTAATTCTCTTGTTTGCCGAGGAAATAATGTCCTGTGAGATGGATAGTATCTTTTGCTTTACATGTCATGGAACATGTACATGATCCTGTTCAAATTCACATGTGAAACCACAGATCCAGGCAATGAAGTTGAATAATTCAGCAAGAACAATTTTTAAAAGATTGTCTTCATTTCCATCATCTGAAGAAGGCCATGAAGCTATTTTTGGAGTTGTGTTCTCAAAACATTCTCTCACAGAAAGAGCAGACATGTAAAGTTGCTTTCATTCATTTTCCGAATCATCGCTTGCAGCTTCTGCAGTTCTCTTTGACTGTTTTATCCCAGTCACAAGCCTTTGTCTTACTCACTGTTTCACAAGTTTGCTGACATTCAGCATTAGAGTCTGTAACAGCTGTATTCCTCTGGGCCTTATGATCCTGAGTATAGATGACATCATTGTTAGACTCATGACTCTCTAAGCCACTGTCTTCTGATTCATCACTGTAGTCAGTTTCAGTGTCTTCTAGTTCTGTGCTCATAACAATGCTCTGCCCAGCACTGGAAAAAAAAAAAAAAAAAAAAAAAAAAAAAGCCACCTGTGACTTGCTTTTGAACCTTTGACCTGCAAAACAATGTAAGAGTATACACTATATGTCTGAAGGCATGTTTTCAAATATGTGCTTTACAATGTTTGCTCAAAGAAATATTTTCCTCTTCTTGACATGTTTGCCTAAAGCAGTCTGTTGAGCTCAGTGATGGTGGCAATACTTCCACCCTTCCGCAGCTGTGGTTCTATAACATTCATACAGAATGAATCAAATGATTTCTGGAATGGGCGTGGTGAACACAGGGTAGAAGTTGACTCGGATGAACCATCACAATCAGTTGTTTTGGCCTTCACTGTCCCCTTGGAGCTGTATGCATCAGATTCAATACCAGGGGTTGTGATACCTGTGAGAGCAATGAAGATTAATATTAAACTAAGACAAGAGGCTCATGGTGAGGGAGGGAGGGTGGAAAGGGGGCAAAAGGAGAGGAAGGTGACAGGGAGAACAGGGAGGGAGAATAATAGAAAAGGTTTTGAGATTAAAATATACTGGTGAATTCTTCAAACAAAATAAGTAATAGCAACATAACTGCAGTCACCATCATCATCCCCATTATCATCATCACTTAATGAATACAATAACAAAAACCATCACAGCAACTGATAACTCTCATAAGGCAGTAATACTGACACCAACGTAAAATAGGGAAGAAACTAGTAAGTGGACTGAGATTAGCATACCATGAATATGAAGAAAAAAAGGAATGCACTATAGTGAAGTTAACTGAAGAAAAGACCTGTAGGCTGAGAGTGAAGGTACAAAAAGAATGTAAGACTAGGAGGAGAATGGTGACTGGATGAATGAATATGAAACAAAACTGATGAAACATTATAACCAAAAAGGATGTTAGATGAAGGAAAAAAAAATCTCTAATGAGAAAGTAGGTCTAACTTACTTTTTTTTAAAATTTGTTCTTCAAACAAGGATCTATGAACATTTTCTTTCCGTGTCTGTTAGTCCCTTGTGCACAGTGACACAAATACAGTGACGCCTGTCATACACTTCTCAACAAAAACAAGAACAGCAGCAACACACACACACACACACACACACACACACACACACACACACACACACACACACACACACACACACACACAGAGGAGCCAACATATGCGAAAGAGAGAGAGGTCTTCAGTGTGAAAATGGGGTGAGTATGTGAACTTACTTTGCCTCCACAGCTAGAAAGACTGGTCTGTACTTAATGTCATGGAGGACATCAGCTTTCTGAAGACTGACAACGTCGACATCCGGCATCATAGAATAGAATCCTTCTGCTGAAGGGCCTCCCTGTTGGTAACAGATAAACCGATTACATATTAATGCATATTTATACACACACAGACACACACATATATGCAAAACACACACACACACACACACACACACACACACACACACACACACACACACACACACACACACTGCTAATGTTTTAACCAGTCAGGATATACAACTATGCATTCAAATACCCATGTCCTTACATATGATTAAAAGTGAAATTTTAATATTCACACACCCATCAAAAGTAAAAACTTACCTATGCTACATGTAAATCATACGCATGACACTAAAATTTATGCTGATTGTCCTAATGTCGGTCACATCTTTCATTTCTAGAAAATAAAGCTCTACATACCAAATTACCAAAATTTTGCTTTTCTTGATTCTGCACACTGCACAGCTTTTTAAATGCAGAATTCACGCTTTGTAACATTTGTTTTTGATTATCAGTGATTATTATTATTATCATCATCATTATTAGTATTGTTTACTATTTTGACATCGATTAGTGCACACTCAGTAAAAAAAGTTTAAAATTGGTACAGTTGTACTGGTTTCTTTTGATTTGAATATGAAGGACTAACAAATTAATTGAGCAACAAGCAAAAAAACAATGTCTTTGTCAGTCGTCAGACTGGGACCCGTCAGACTAGCACACACTCTCACAAACTCAGTGACCATGGTGGGGATGGGGAAGAGGGTGGGGAAGTGTAAATGAGAACACATGACAGAGACACTCTACCTCACCCCTTCAGTTTTTCACACACACGCATACATACATACATACACATGTATACACACACACACACACACACACACACACACACACACACACACACACACACACACACACACACACATCATGTCATGGAGATAATAAAGTGTTCTTGACTTAAAATGAAATGGGATGCCAGAGGGATGAGGTCAGGAGGGAAGTGGGGGGGTGGTGGTACAGAATGGTAGGGGTAGCTTAGAATTGTAAGTGGTTTGTGAAACAGGGTATCAAGGACCACCCTTCTCTCTCTCTCTCTCTCTCTCTCTCTCTCTCTCTCTCTCTCTCTCTCTCTCTCTCTGATAAATTTGTCAGTTTGTATCAGCGACATTCCCTTGTTTACTGATGTTCTGTCTGATGTCAGCACGATATTTGTTTACTCATGACATGTTTGTCATTCACTATGTGATGCATGACACCACATCAAAATTTATTTACTGTCATAACAAAAATACTTTAAATGCTTACTTGGCAAAGTTTTTCTGGACACCATGTTCCTGTGGCTGTGTTGCGCTTCCACTTAGTCTTCTTGCATAAAATGCAGATATGGGTAGCAAAACATTGGAACTTGTTCCTCTTCCATTCTTCTGTCGTTGTGGTCTCGCGTTCTTTCTTGGTGAAACTGTACCAGTAGCTTTGCCCTTCTAAAAACGCACCTGCGCATATTCTATTCCACGTTTACCACATATGACACTGGGGGTGGTACCATGCATTTTCTGGCTTCGAGTCGAAATCAGAAGCTTTTGAGCGGCCACCTGTTCTTCTTCATCTAAGACTGTCCACTGGTGACAGGATCGTATAGAACTTTTGTAATCCATCAAAAAGTAAAAAAAATTGTTCTAAATAGGTAGAAATTTCACATTCGCAACAATGAACAAGACAGTCGTCTGCAACCAGCCGCTGTGGCGAAGTGGTTAGCGCCGCGGACTCCCAGCTGGGAGGTCGTGGGTTCGAATCCCATCAGAAGTCATGTGGGTTTTTCTGCCCCGACCGGCTCCTACCCAGAGTTGAGTTGCTGCGGACTCAGTTGGGAAGACTGGGACCACACAGTCGAGTTTCATCCACTTAATGGATGCGTTTCTGAGAGTGTGCTCAAATTTCCTGACCAACACTGCGGGTGCCTGTATCTCTCGGGCCTGGTTGACGCCGGGATATATTATGAAAGAAGCGTAGAGTACAGCCCTGTCATGTAGTCTCAGACCGAAATGGAAATCCGTAGCATCATCTTAATCATCCTCATTGCCATCGATCAGCATTAAAAAAAAAAAAAAGTCTCAAATTCTGTGGCCCTTCATACCCTGCTCTCATGGTGACCTCAATTTCGATGTCCTCTCCACGTCTGTGGCCTTGGTTTGGTTCCGTTGGGGTCACCGTTATCGGCGAGTCCATGGGGGCTGTCGCTGGACGGACGTGGTGGCGCCCCGGAGGGGGAGAGCTCACTCACGCCGGCTCCACAATTAAGCAATTATTGTCATCAGTAGGGGGCTTAGTAGGTGGTGTCCTGTGTATGTTAGATCAGAACAGGTGCCACTGAACACCACCGAAGTGACTCGGCAGCAGTGCAGTGTCTCCTCCGGTGGGTTGCCTCTTGACGACTTGACATTGACTGCTCCCTGTGGATTGCCGGTGCCGGGGCTGCGGCGGGGCCGACCGGGCTGTGGCTGTGGACGGGTGTCGGAATGAGCGGCGTTGGTGCACTGCCTCTGACTCTGAGGTGGCACAGAAGTTGGGACACAGCAAAAAAAAAAAAAAAAAGAAGAGACAGTCGTCTGCATGTTAAGGGAAATAACTCACAATGAAAACAGCCGGTAAAAAGACGTTTTCGGCTTCATTAATTCGCCAACTTTTTTGCGTTCTACTGATAATTTAGATAGGTTCGGTGGTTCTAGACTATAAATCTTAATCTTATGTTATCCAAGTACCTTTTGCAAAAATAAAAAATTCAATGCGGTTTTCTAGCCAACAAACTTGAACGATAGCTCGATGTGGCCCTTGGACTACTTAGTTAAGCCAGGGCTCTGACAATAAGAAATCATAAAAAACTTTATTAAAAGAATTTCTGGGTATACCTTCTGTAAAGGTAAGTTAAGAGGGACTTAATTTGTGTTGAGAAAAAAAAAATCAGATAATTACATTTCAGTGATTATTAAGTTTATCTTTTTACTAGTGCTACCAACAGTAATAGAACAGGAAAAAATGATACTGACTGTCTTCAAGAAGCGCTGCAGTACCACCTGAAGAAAAAAAATTACATCAAAATTAATAATAGATTAACTGGCCATATGGACTAAACTAACAGAATCCAGTAAATGATCACCAAATACTAACATAATAATACAAATCTTGTTGACCAGATTGAAATGTTCAAAGATGTTTACTTTGATGATGATTCATACACTCAAACTGAAACCATTATGAGTCCTTAGAACTGCCCAGTAACATGAACTATCACAGCAAGCCATGTTCCTGTGCAAGTCAGTTGTCATATATTGTATCAGCCATTTTGGGGGGTTCATCTACGTAAAGTTAGATATGCTAAGAAAAAATTGAAGGTTTATTGTGTCACTGCTGTGAACTATGTATTTATGCAAATAACACAAATTTGTGTGTGTGTGTGTGTGTGTGGGGGGGGGGGGGGGGGGGGGGGGGGGGGGGGGGGGGTTGGGGGGGGGGGTGTCCTAATCTCATGAAACTAGAAAGTTCAGTTATAACACGGTTGCTTCATACTAACCAATAGACAGGCCTTTGTCATCTGCAAAGCAGAGGTTTGCGACTGGTCTTCCTCAAATGCTGATTGTGCGGACATGATCTTCAAGAGCATCATTCATGATCATGATGATGTTTCTCGATACATGTGTATGTTGAAATGCATGGTAGATAAAGGCAGCCCTGATGAATTCCACCTGCCATTTAAAAAAAAATGGTAATTCTATAGATAAAACTGGCTGAATTCAGCCTTTTGTTTTAAAACAATCTGTTTGTGGCAGTAATCAGTTAAGAATAATTTGGAGCATCACATTGCAGGCATGCTGATCAAACTTGATGGTATGGTAGCTCTGGAAGTGTTGGAGATCTTTCTCAGGAAAATAATATAAAACTTAAAAATCAATTGTGAATTAAAATAGGCAAACATTAGAAAGAATTTTGGTCCATTCAAAGTTTAAAATCTAATTCAGGAAGGTAGTCATACAACAGTTTTGCACTCTCAGAAAACAGAACTGAAAAAGCATCAGCTATCTTGATGTCATGAGTTGTCTCTTTAGTCTTATGCTGTCTGGAATGAGCTAACTTGAGGTGGAGCTGCTAAGAGTAACACCCCATGATGGAGCCGGCACAAGTGACAGCTGACAATAATGACTGCACAGAGGAAGTGTTTCTTGTTGACAAGTGCCAATCAAGAAGCTTCTTGTAGTTGTAAAGCTGCCCACTACCAAGCAATGTCCATGTAGTTTACTAGTGCAACTGAATTTATTGTGTGCTACAGAGCTGTGTAGGTATCAGAACCATCACAGAAATGCAATGTCAAAACAACCACCATGAAATAGAATCATAACAGCCATAGAAAAAAAAGTTACAATGTCAAAACAGCCACTGAAATAGGATGTCAGAACAAGAACAAACCCCCCCCCCCCCCCCCCCCCCCCCCCCACACACACACACACACACACACACACACACACTTTGAGTGTCACTTTCACTTCACTGCATCAGAACATCATGTAGCAGCCCACAGTATTAATTACATTTCTAAATTTTTTTAATAGGCTGCCTGTTTTGCTGGCCTGAAGCACGTACAGTTTGATTAAATGGGCATCACACATTTTTTGTCTACCATTAGTCGAGCAGAAACAGAGATTTGGTCATCAGTTACAAATAACAAATACAATTTGAAAGTGAAATAACAGGTGGTGGAAGGAAGAGGAACACTGTAAAGAAAGTACCGCTACCAAACCAGCAGTTTCAAATAAAGTAGTGATGAGGCAAGCTGTCCATCACTCCATGCATCATGGTTTGCATGCACAGTGTGGAGATTGCCTTGGTGTGATTTTTCCATGAAACATGGCAGACTGAATGACATGACTTGATCACTGCGACTTTGTAGACTCAACACTAGGGATGTGCTGCAAGTTGTTATGTAAATTAAAAAAAAACAAAAGGAAAGAAAGGAAGGGGTTTTTACCTGATTATTTCATTTTTTGCCAGCACATCCTACATATAACGAAACAATTCAAGCAGAAGCACTTTCTAGTTTTATAATGGAACAATATATTTTGTTGTTAGCAGCTGCATATGCCGGAGAGCATATGTGTTTGTGTGTGTGTGTGTGTGTGTGTGTGTGTGTGTGTGTGTGTGTGTGTGTGAAAGAGAGAGAGAGAGAGAGAGAGTTCCACTGTGACTAACACTGTTCCAGGTTGGAATTTTGTTCAGAAACTACCTAAGTCAGAGTAGCTGCCACTGATGAGATAGTTGCCAAGCAGACCCTGGTCACCATGCATCCCCCCATCATTGGACTATGAGTTATGGCCCTTGATTTAAAGGTACCCCCCTTGCATGCTGACCACAACATCAATTTAAGTCAAATGTAGCTCATGTGAATGACCAGAAATCCACGTTTCTGTTACTTTTGTAACTAATTCAATGACTTGCCATCTTTAAAAAAAAGCCTTTTGTGTAGTCCAATTTAGTATATCTTGGTTCAGGGATGCGCTGTCTACTGAAACCGTCATTTTTACAATATGGACTGTATTTCATCTGCGATACGTTGAAAATGATAGAAAGCAGGGCTTTTGAGGGTTTGCTTTCATGTACAACAATGTCTTTGGGTCATTCAGGACCAATTAGGGCTTCCTAGTCTGGTTTTTATAGGTACAAAATTAAATACGTGTGCACAAGTCGGTCTGATTTTTTGTACCGGCTATGTGCAGGGAGTGGGGTAGTAGCCCCTGTGCAGGATGAAGGAGGCAGCGGTCAGAACACCCCCGTGCGGGACGAGTCCCCTCCTCCGGTCACCCCAGGGAGTCCCGCATGGTCACTGAAGACGATGACTACGTGAGCGATGGGGGAGAGGTGGAGCGCGAGGTGGATGAGCAGGAAGTAGTGGATGATGACGACGACATGGATGCTGAGGATGTGGAGCGGGAAGAGGTAAGATGCTGACTGAAAGGATGATGGGTAAAAAAAAGTCGGGCAGGAGATGGGAGAAGTTGCCAGTTTTGTTTTGTTTAAGGTTTCTTATTGCTTAACATGATGAGGCTAGGAAGATCATTGTTTTTGTTTTGTTTTAAAATACTTAGGTATTTACTGGTTTGTTTATTTAATTTTTTTTCCAAAACATGATGACTCTGGTGTTTTTCAATGCGGTGATACTGATAGCCCCGATAGTGGTATTGTCCTTTTCGGTCAGTTGGGTTATAAGCAACATCAATTGAAAATTGAATAGCATGGTGCTTGTCATTTTTCAGGCTTTTTAAATGTAAAATATCATAGGTATAAATTACAGAATTCAGAAAGAACTTAGGTTACAACACTTGTGGAGTTGTCAACAAATCCAATTAAAGCATTTTGAAGTGAATCTTCTGCTCACGCCATTCCTAACATTAATGTGATTAAAGTGACCAAGTAGGTTGGTTCTCCCCAGGTTAGAGGTCTGATAGTGGCCATCTGTCAATAGCTGCCTGCATAGAGATTATGCTAGGACTGTTACAGAGCTGCCCGGGCTGTGGCAGTGGAACTGGGTGGAGTAAGCTGTGGATAGGGGGGGAAGGGCGTATGCCTATGGTCAGGACAAGCAGCTTCGCAATGATGCCACTCGAGGAGAAAAAGTTATACTGGAGGAAAAGGCAAAGACCCTTTGCAAAAATCAGCGGTTTTGTTGTAGAGTAATTTATAGCATATGCCTTTTACCAGTGTAGAAAGAGTGTGAAAAGCAGAGGATGTTAAAGTTTGTGTGTGTGTGTGTGTGTAGTGTGTGTGCGTGTGTGTGTGTGTGTGTGTGTGTGTGTGTGTGTGTGTGTGTGTGTGTGTGTGTGTGTGTGTGTACTCCATGTGTCTGTGTGTGTGCGCATGCACGCACAGGTGGAGAGAGAGAGGTTGATGATGGCGGGGACTACTCAGCGCACAGTCCTTCCCAGCCAGCAGATCAGGATGATGGCAGCGTGAATGATGAAGAAAGGGGCCCCGCCTCCCCCTCCTCCATCCCCAGTCCTGTGGCCTCCCCGCTTAACAGTGCGCCAGCCTCGCCCGCTGGGGGTTCCCCCAACTGGGATGGCCACCAGTCGCCCATGGGAAGTGCTCCTCACAGCCCCGCCTCCCAACCTGCCTCCCAGTCCCCCATGGGAAGCGGTCCAGCCAGCCCTGAGTCTCCCGCCAGGAGTCGCTCCCCTTCTCCGATGGGCAGTGCACCAGCCTCACCAGCAGCAGGTAGCGCACCGGCCAGCCCAGGGTCCCCAGCCAGGAGCCGCTCTCCATCCCCGACAGGAAGTGCTGCCAGCATGCCTGGCTCTCCGCCCAGAGATGAGGAGCTTCTCCGCGGAGTGGTCCAATGTCACCGGCGGGGAGTGCCCCAGGATCACCAGGAGGGAGTGCAAGGAGTGGATCTCCGTCTCCGGCCCGTAGCGGCTCCCGTTCAAGAAGTGGGTCCCGCTCTCCTGCACGGAGTGTTTCGAGGTCCCCAGCTAGAAGTGGCTCTCGGTCTCCTGCGAGGAGCGCGTCAGGGTCACCGGCAAGGAAAGGTTCTCGGTCTCCTGCGAGGAGTGCTTCAAGGTCTCCAGCTAGAAGTCGTTCCGTCTCTCCTGCCAGAAGTGGCTCACGATCTCCAGCAAGGAGTGGCTCTCACTCTCCGGCAAGAAGTGGTTCAAGGTCTCCAGCCCGAAGTGGTTCACGGTCCCCAGCACGCAGTAGGTCTGGGTCACGGCGCGGAGCATGAGGAGTGGGTCTGGTTCCCGTGCAGGAAGCCCACCTGGTTCCCCAGCATCTGGTGCAGGTAGGCGGATAATTTAGAAGGCTGGATCTCTTGCAGTCATTGATTGAATCAGTGTCACCGTCTGGTTCCATGCATACTGCTTCATGTTTTCCACCTCTGTGAGTTACATGAATACATTACAAAAGCAACTAACAGGGTAATAGTTACCACAGATGCCAGCCAGAAGTGTATTTTTAAAGTAATTTTTTCCATTAAAAACCACAGTGCTGAATGACAGTTTTGTTTTAATGTTTTTGTTGTCTGTTTTTTTGTTTCACTTTCTCTTGATGCAATGATCACTAGAAGGGAAACGTGAGAAAGAAAACAAAGAAAAGAGGATCCGTGCGATCATTGAAGAAGAGGAAAAGTTTGGGAAAGCTGATCTGGCTTTTGTGGGGCCTTCTATAAGCTGAAACAAAAATGGAAAATACCTCTAACCTGGAAAGGAAAAGAAATTTGACAAGTTTCTCAGCATGTGTAGCTCATGGCCGGTAAAATGGAAATGCAAAAATATGTTGCAAAATGAAAAATAAAATGAAATCGCCTTAAAAAATTTACTCGATGCCTGTGTCACTTATTTACTTTGAGTTGCTGATCTTTATTAGAAGTTCAGAGTTCTTACATATTAACTGGTAGTGGTATGAACCCAGAGTAAGACAAAAAAGTCTTGAGAGGTATTGGTATGTTTAGTTTTGTCTGTGATGGGTTGTTTCCCTTTGAATTTGAGGACAGAGGATGGGGTCTAGTACTCACCCGGGCCATAATGATGATCTGAAGAAGGAAACATGGTGTTCTCATGACCCCTCTCTACAACACCACAACTGTGTTTTTGCCCAAAGATTGCCAGCTGTGATGTACTGTACACTTTCCTGTTCTTAACAAACACCCCAAAGCCTGCTTACCAGCAGAATTGTCTTGTTTTTGTTAAGAGAAAGGCCATTCTTAGTTTTCTCATGAAGCATTATCAGAAAACTGAAGACAGTGTTATACCACAGAGGTACAAATGAGTTGCACATCATGTCAAGTATTTTCAGCCAGCAAGACTGCATCCTTTAACCTCTGCAGTCTCAACAAATTTATTTCTTGAATCCCATGTCAGTTCGGTGGACACTGAGGAATGCTCTCAAAGGAACAAAAGGTGGCCATAATTTGCTCCATTGTTTGTATTCAAGGCTAACTTAAACTGCAGGGTTAGTCATACTGAGGCGAGACTTAAAAAGAAAAAAACAGTGACTGCTGATGTTTTTCCTTGCACTTGAGCAGATAAAAAAAGGGTGTGAAAAGGTGACACTAGTATCTCTTTTGATCAGATTTTCAGTCCAAAGTCCTTCATCAGGGCATGTGGGCACAAGCGTGTGTGTTTGTGCTATATGTTAAATTATGTTTCTCTGTGTGTGTGAGAGAGGGAGAGAGAGAGAGAGTGTGTGTGTGTATGTAGTGAGAGATTTAGTATGCGTGACTGTGTGTCCTTGCGCCTGCACATGTGTTCTGCGTGTGTCCTTGTTGTTTGGGTTATCGATAGCGGCCTTTTTTTTTTTTTTTTTTTTTTAGAAAACACATATTTCTTGAAACTTAAATTTCCTCTGATGAGAAACCTACTGTAGTACAAAGAATGGATGTTAAAATTGATCCCATTAGATATTGAGTATTCTCATGTTTTGATTCACATGTGCAGGTTCCAGGCATGGTTCTGCATCCCCAGCACATTCCAGATCAAGGTCAAGGTCACAGTCCAGATCTAAATCAAGGTCAAGGTCAGGAACACCAGAATCAAAAAGTTTGTGTCTGTAGGAGATGCTTTTGCCCTATCTGCTTAACATGTTTGGTGAAGATGTGGCGAATACGCTGAAGTGAAAACAAAGACACTGAAAAAAAAAAGAATCTAGAGGTCTTCAGCGGTAATTGCACTGAAAATTTGTAACCATTGTGTTGTCTTGTTGTGCTTTGACCAAAGAGTGTCAGCTCTAATTTTCATGTATGGAAGTGCATCTGGATGTATCTGATTCTTTGGCAACATGCCAACATGTTGGAACTATAGCTGGGACTACAGGCCCTGAAAAATGAAGAAAAGCAAATGAGAGAGCATGAATTTTTGTGCCAACAAGTCCAAATCAATCGGGTTTGAAAGTAATTTGCATTGGAAGAAAACCATTTCTGTTGTAGTTCCTTAAAGGTTAAGTATCCCTCTCTTATCTGCTGTGTGATAGTAGGACGAAAACGAATGCCCCCCCTTTCCCCTGCCTGCTTTTACAGAAATTTGGATGGTGGACGTACACACAATTTGTAGAAAATGCATTCATTTTAGTTGAAAAATGCACCAGTAGCAGTTTTCAGGTAAACAGGTCTGACTATAGGCCTGCAGAACTTTGTGCATCAGTAGGAACACTGTCTCAGTGTTTGTATGTGCTTTCCTCAGTATCTTTCTTTGCCTGTCAGTTTTTCTTCATCATTCTTTCTTTCTGTTAGCTGGAACTAACAGTAGTAACAGGGTGTGTTGACATTTGCTTGCATATATGTCTATGTCTGTCTGTCTTACTGTCTGTCTCTCTTATCTCTGTCTGACTGTCTGTCTGTCTTATCTATCTATATAAACAGAAAGCGATGAACAGCTGCATTGTTTCTATGTGTTTTGTTTTGTTTCTTTGATTTGTCTGTGTAAGTTTTCAGTCATGCTTTACAACAGGTTCACGTAGAGGATCGGCATCACCAGCCTCAGTCAGGTCAGCTTCAAGGTCAAGGTCAAGATCCCGCTCCCGCTCCCACTCAAAATCTAGATCACGATCTCGATCAGGCTCACCTGCTTCCAGAGGTGAGTTCTTGATAGGTAGTGTGAAATGTGTTTATTCCTTGATCAAGTTGTTTCATCAGTGTTTATTTGTATATGAATATGTTTTGGATGAGCATTTATCAAGTTTTCTCTTGTTGGTACAGCAAACCACCTCAAAACTGATGTTAGGGTTTGTTCCCTCTTTATTTATACATCTGTTTGAGAATCGCTGAATCAGTGCCTGTGTATGTGTATGTTTATAAGCTTATTGTACAAATGTGTATTGTTGTATGGAAACACGTTCATCCAGCAGAAATTAATGACTTTTATTGGGTTGTCTGTATAGCGTCTTCAGCCAGTGAAGGCGGTGGGGGTGTCAAAAGGAAGCGTCGACGTGTCATAGACGATGATGACTCTGATAAAGAGAACGATGAAGACGACAAATCAGTGCGTGCTGGCAGTGACGAGGAGTAAGTGGTGAAATGATGTGTGTATGGGTGTTGAGGTTTTGGGTCGCATTATGGACAGAGACATCTTTTAAGACAGTGCAGTCTTGTAGGGACATATTTTGTATGAAGAATGATGTATGGAATACACAGACATCCACACACTTTACCTCCTTCTCCCCCCATACATGAGTGCAATTTTGAGATTTCATCAGCCAGACCAAAGATCTAGTCGCACTCCAAACCTGGGAAGTTTAAGTAGCCCAACATTGAAGTAGTCAAACATTTTTTTTTCAGGTAGTCCAACCTTTGAAATGAAATTTACATGCCATCTAAACATAATCTGCAAAATCAGCATGAGTGAAGCCAGTCTTGCATGATTTGTTGCACATACATATTTTTTTAGGATGGAAGAAAGAGAATTTTTGCCATTACCTGAACACAGCACATTGTGAAAAAATCAAATGTCTGTTTTTTTTGCCGTGCTTGTGTTGTGCATGCTTATTTGTAGTTTGACTCCGATTTTCTTCACTTCCGTGATGGGTTTTAGCAGGAAAAAGTATTGAGTTTTGTTTGATCTGATAAGTAAGAACTGTTGACTGGGTTTCTTTCTTCCCCCCCCCCCCCCCCCCCCCCGACATAGACATTCAGGAAGTAAGCCCTGCACACTGTTCTAGACAATTCTGAAGGATTGTACTGGAAATGACTGTGGTTTATGTTTTTTTTTGTGATTGCAGAGATAAAGGAGATTCAGATGTTGAAGGCGGGAAACCAGGCGGCAAGAAAACACACGTAAGTGTGTCAGCTCTGTCAGGCCGAAGTTTTGTGGTAAATGCAGTCATAAGATAGTCACGTGACACCCACACCTACTTCTGCCTACGGAAGATGCCGATGATCGTGTACTGTACGCCATTCTACTTCGGCCTGTCGCCCAAGCAAGATAAGTCTTGTGCTCTGTCTCGCCTATACTTTGCCTTTGTGTAAAGATTGCTGTGTTCGCACTCTGTACTCATTTATCTGTGGCTTGCGCTTATCTCTCTGTGTAATCTTGATGTGTGAGGTTATCGGTGGGCTAGCATTCTAACCTTATTTACTGAATTATTCTCGTGATCGTGGTGCTCCAGGTTCTTGCCTATTTGCGTAAACCGGTTCGAGGTTGATCGGCATTTTCCATCGCCACGTTCATCGCGTTTTCTGTGCCTCCTTTTGTCCATCGGCCTTGCATTCTCACTCGCCTTTACGGCCTTTTCGCCCCTAAATTCCGATTTCTAATCTCGCCTTCACTTGTACCACGATCCCACTATCTCCTCTGCAACGATCGCGGGCCGTCTCGTCGCCATCTTGTTTTGCGCCGGTCTCCATTACTTGTCGCACCAGCTTTCTAGCCCACGCTATTACACGTGGTTTGTCGTTCGGAATTTGCTTCCTACACTTGTTTACACGCCTCCCATTCATTTGCCACATTTTCTTGATCGGCTTTGTGTGCGTAGCGATCGCGATCGCCCTTCGGCATTGCTTTTACACGTGGCGTTACTCAGCACTTTTGGTTCACGCCACTGTCGTTGCTCACGCACGGTTTCGTTCATCGCTGCTGCGTTTTTTTTTTTGTCACTGTGCAAGCTTGTTTTCCTTTATATTTCCATTGAATGGAACCCTCAGGGCAAGAGAAAAGTGGGAAGACCAAGGCAGACTTGGCAAAGGAGTACCGACGCAGAAGTGAAGGCTGCCGAAATGACGTGGGCTGAGCTGAAGAGGATTTCCCGAAATCATGTCCGCTGGAAGAGTGTGGTTGCGGCCCTATGTTCCCCAGGGAATTCAGAGGAATAAGTCAAGTCAAGTGTCATGCCTAAGGGAAATTGTGCATTTGATCCGTTGTGGTTACAGAAAGAAGAATATCGAAGCTGGATCACAGAATGCAGAGACAACAAATATGCATTTTTCTGTAAAGTGTGCAAAAAGACCGTTGATGATCGGGCTATGGCGAATCGGCAGTTGCAAGTCACGGAAAGAGGAAAAAAAAAATACATGGAACTGGAAAAAGTGAGCAGGCCAGTCGTTAGTCGTACGGACTACTTTGGCAATCATCAAATTCATCAACATCGGGTCAGACACTTTCCTTAGTAAGAATCGTCAGCCAGTCCACAATAATAGCAAGTGGGACAGATGTGTTGAAAGCTAAAGTGTTGTGGACGATTCATGCCATCAACAATTATCACAGTTTCCGATCTGCTGAAGACAACATGAAACTGTTTGCAGCAATGTTTCCATATTCCTCGATTGCGACGAACTGTCGGTGTGGGGAAACCAAAAGTAGATATCTTGCAACTTTTGGCATTGCTGCTTTTTTCTGTCAGAACTGAAAAAAAAAGAGTGAAATCACAGACTGAATCTTCAGATCAATTGTCACATCATCTCCATAGACTTTAAGTGACTTGGATGTGTGCATTTGTTAAAAAAAAAAAAAAAAAATCCTACTTTCTTGTTTAAAAGACAGCATTCATACCCCCCCCCCCCCCCCCCCCCCCCCGAACTTACCTACAAGCTAGCCTACAAAAACACACACACACACACACACACACATACACACACACACACACACACACACACACACACACACACACACACACACACACACACACAAAACAGCTAAGTGTGGAGCTGCAGGAAGGCTACCCACGTTCACCTTTTCAAGAGGGGTTACCCCGCTCCCTATCCCAGATGCCCCAGAACAAGCATTAGGCTAGTCCAGGCCCGCCAACTATTCACACACACTTCCACACGACAACACATACAGTGGCTGTATTTTAAAAGTAAAGCTGAGCTCCTCCTGAAATGTGCCAGAGAGGGGGTCTTGGTTGCAGCTGCCGGTAGAGAATTAATGAATATGTCATGCTTTTTGACGAATCATTGAATAAGGACTTGAAACAGAAGCAGCTGGACATCCATGTCAGATACTGGTCCGGAAAGCAGATTGAAAATTTTCTTTTTCTGATTTCGCAATTTCTGTACAAAGACTTCATTTTTTTTTTTTTTTTTGTATATGATACTGAGTGTGGAAAATACAGAAGTGTAATCACCTTATTATCATCATGGCTGGATTACATGTGTAAGGTAATTATTCACACTTTTTTTTTCAATTGTACAGCAAAATTTCCCCCTTAAAAAATTAAAATATCCCCTTTAGAAACCCTTGAAAATCCCTTGAATTTTTTTCCTGTGAGAAAGTGGGAACCCTGAGTGGAGAGGGCATTTTCACTCGCACTGAACCCAAAATTTTAGTTGTGTAGAACAGTCTGACTGATGGGATTTTCAGGCCATGTCAACAATGCAGAATCATTGATAACACTTTCGTCTTTGAAACATTTGTTTCTGTGTTTTCTCCTTTAAAAATTTCAAATAAAAAACAATTCAATATTAATTTCTTTAATGTCTTTATTGAAATTATGAATGAATGATGTCACTTTCTTTGTTACAGGCAAGGGCAGTGAGGATGAAGACAGTGACAAAGAGTGAGTGGTTTGAAATAAACCAGTGGTCTTTTCTTAGCCACCCATAGTCTTGAAAAGGGCATTAGGCCTAGAGATTCAAACTGTTCAGTCTCTGTTCATTTCTCCCTTTGTGTTACTATGTTTCCCACATCCTCACCCCTATCCTCGCCCTGCACACCATCTGTCCATCTTTCCTTTTTTCTTGCTTGTCAGTCTTCATGTGGTGCTTTTGTCAGCATATCGTGTACAAAGATGCTCTCGATACAAAAAGCATAAAGATTTTTTTAAGAAAAGAAAAAAAGAAGAAACCTCATTGTCACCCTTTCATCTCTTTTCCACTAAACCAGCCTGCCTCCTTCCGTCATCTCACACCCCCTCTCGCTGTTCCTTGTGTTTTCCACACCCTGTCTCTTGTCTCCTTTACATTCACATCCCTTATAGAAAGGCCCAAACTTGTAAAAGAAAAAAAAAAAGAAAAGAAAAAAAGTAAAGGAAGGAAAGGAAAAAGTCAGACAGAGGTAATGTGATGATATTGAACTTTGCGTGATCTGCAATAGAATGTCCCGACAAGAAAGCAGCTCTTTGATTTATCATTCCCTTAACTTTGTGTGGTGTAGGGTGACTTTATACCATATACTTTGGAAATAGTTTGTTCAGGTAATCTTTTCTGTTCACATCGTTACCTCCACCATGCAGGTTCTGTGTCGATTTGTTTGTCTGTCAGCAGTTTTACAGAAAAAAAACAGTTGAACCTGTTGCAACCAAACTACATCAAAAGATTGAATGTGGTCCAATATATGCAAAGCCATAAAAATGTTTTTGGGGTTGGATGTGTTTGGGGATCATGATCAAACTGGAGATCCTAGTTCATTCTCTATATTTAACTATTGTAAACATGCTTGACAAGTACTATAGAATAAAGTTTCTACAGACTGATAATTCATATAATCTAAAAATAGCATCTTTCATTCTTATCCTTGTGTCTGTGAATGTGTCCATGTGCAAACACTGTTTGCCCTTGGCAAGGTGTGCTCTCTGCGGAGTGCCTTTGCCCTTTTGTTTTGTTTTTTTGTTTTTTTCATCTGATTGTAGCTGAATGTTGTTTTGGTTGCCAGGTCGGTGGCTGATGAGCTGATCGCGGACATCTTTGGCTCCAGCGATGAAGAGGAGGAGTTTGCTGTAAGTAGGCTGGAACTGCTGGGGCTGCTTTGCTTGTGTGTGTCTGTGTGTGTAAGAGGTTGCGGGAGGGCTTTCAGTAACTTTCAGTATGGTATCCATTAATTGATTGAGGGCCTGTTTCTTTGTCTGGGGGTGGATGAGAAGTGGTGTGTGTGTGCGTGTGTGTGTGTGTGTGTGTGTGTGTGTGTGGATAACTGAACAGAACTTGAGAAGCATTCATTTGTGTGCATTGTTGGTTTAGATTTTGAAACTTTGTCATGTTCAGTGCTGGAAGTTCCCTCCGGCAGTAGCATCCTCACCGTTGTATTTCCATACATCTGTTCTCCTCTGCAGTGTTTCAAACGCCAAAGATTTTGGACATGCGCAAGAGCACTGTGCATGGTATCGGTTCCCAGCCCTGAAATGGCCCTTTGCAGTCGGCTAGGTTATAACAAACATGAACTGAAAGCACAGGAAGTTTATATATATATATATATATATATATATATATATATATATATACTGTGTTACTCTATATAAGATTGATGGTTATTGGTATCCTCAGATGTATGTGTTGATTGATGATTATTTTTGGTTCAGTCATCAGAGGCATGTGACAGCGATTACTGTGACAATTGATGTGATGGGATTATGATGGTGGTGTGTGTTCAGGGGTTCACAGCCGATGATGTAAGGTCCAAGAAAAAAGAAAAGAAAAAGTCAAGTAAGCAGCTTTTCCCACTTACGTGAGCAAGTGTGGGGAAATAGGAGTGAGTGTGTGTGTGTGTGTGGGGGGGGGGGGGGGGGGGGGGGGGGGGGGGGGGCTGAGGATGTAAGTATAAGTACTATAGCAGAAAATGGGAGTGTGTTTGGACATTCATTTGTGTTTACATACATGTGTGTTTATTAAGTAACAGAAAAATCAAAAAGTAATCTCTGGTCTTTAGAAAAAAAATTAGTATAATGAACAGCTTCTTGTGAAAGTAGTGTAGGTACTCAATAGTGATTTTTCAGTGTTTTTGATTGATTTTTTTTTTTTTTCAATAAGTCAAGGTGATAAAATAGCTCGAAACAAAGAAAATAATAAAATTGTATCTGTGGCTTAATTAGGATTGAAGTCATAATTTTTTTTTTTTTTTTAAACGATAGTCAGAATTCCCCTAAAGGGCATTATTTTGGAGGCCTGTAACTCAGCCGTTTGCATATGACAGGTCTGAAACCATGTGTGATTAATGTCAGTTGTAATCCGCTGATTTTTTTTTTAGACCTGAGGCTCTTATAGAGTCTGAATACCACACTTCTAAAAATGCCCAAATCTTCATTTGGACGTAGCTTATTTTCAGCATCAGCAACCAAAACAAGTTACAAAATGACATATTTCTGCTTGCACTTAACATACAGACCTGTAACTTTAATCAAAATGATCAGGGTAACAAGATCTATCTTAAAAGAAGACATTGGAACATATCAACTCAACTGGAACTCCACCCATTCACCTAACTTCTTATGTGCTATATGTCAGGCTGTTCTTTGGGTATGTGCAGCAGCCATCAAGTCAGATGACGAAGATGATGCAGGCATGGCGGAGGGACTGCCCAGCCAGGAGGGGGAGGGAGGAGAAGTGCTGCCAGAGTTGTCGGAGGATGAGAACGAAGATGCAGTGCGCAGAGACGCTGAGGGAAAGTGAGTGTGGGGGGGCAGGAGAAAGCAGGTGTAGTTTTATAATGAAATACCTGTTTGAACAAATGCTTTATTCTTACTTCATGTGGAACATTGCCTTATCATCAAGTTCACCCCCCACCCACACACACACACACATACATACAAAATACACACACACACACACATACACACACACACACACACATGCCTCCCTAAAGAAAAAAAATATTGGGAGAACAGGAGGCTAGCCTCTCTTCATACCCAGTTAGGCAGCAAGAGTGGTCTCCCTTAGTTCACTTCATTGGCATGGATTCAAAGTAGCTCAGTTTTAGTAACTTTTCCTGACCAAGTGTGGAGATGGGAGGGCATCACAGTATTTGTACAGGTAAGTGTATCGTAAAGCTACTTTTCTTATTCTTACCTGTCCAGACAAATACCAGATTATTGAAAAAGATGTTGGAAAGCACTCTCACCAGAATAAGAAGAGATTGATCCCACCCGAGAATGTCTGTACTGTTCCCCACACCTGGAACTGGGTGTCAGTGGTGACTAAGAGCCCTATGCTGTGTCTCCATGTTTAGTCAGGAGATGAAAAGATTAGTCCCTGCTCTCCTTCAAGATAATGGCACAACAAGACAAGCAATGAGTGTATCTCACAGGGATTTCTAAAGCCCCAAATCAGGAAAGCGAGGATACTCCCACTCAAGACATAATTGGGAAAGTGAGCACGCATAGTGCCACTTTACTTGCTTGACATGATGGAAGATATGGAGGCACTTGATTGTCTAAGGGGTCTGAACTCTCAGAGAGCTATATTTCCAGACTGAAGCAGTCACTGGTTAACCAGAGCTTGCGTAAACAACATGCCTAACCTGCTGTTGCTTTGACTATGTGTTTTATGACCCACATTTGGACATTATTGTTTTGTATACAAAAGTGAAGGGATCTGGACGTAGCTTTCTTAGCTACATTTTCAAGGTGAATCGGTCACTGGTTAGCTAGACCTTGTGTAAATAACATACCTAACCTGTCATTTCTGTGATGGTGTGTGTCTGTATGATATGTGTATGTGTGCGTGTCTGGCCGTCTGTGTGTAATACCTGTTCATCCTTCAACACCAAAATGGCCTTAGTGGCACTTCATCTTTGCCTTCTGACATGTTCACTTTGTTGTGCAGCAAAGAGTTTGTGTCCGACTTCGATCTCATGATGCAACGTAAAAAGGAGGAGGAGTCTCGCCGCTTTCGCCGTAAGAGGAAAGACATGGAAATGATCAACGATAACGACGACCTGATTGCCGACATGATCACAAAGATGAAGGAAGCAGCTGATGTGAGCACCGTCCTCCTGGCTGTCATTTTCCATTTGATTTATTTTTGTAAATCAAGCATGTATGCACACACACGCATACACATACTTTGTTTGGTCGAATTATCACACTCTTGGAAAGCTTAAATCAGTTTGGCTTTTTTCATCTGTTAAATTTTTCTTGTTTTTGTTCCTAAAGATGCCTCTTCATCATTCTTTCTTTTTGAATTCTTGAAAGAGATTAACATTTTTCATTGGATCTGAGATTTTATAGTGGATCCAGGAAAGATTTTTTACAAAATTTCGGGGGTGTGTTTTTAGAGATGTATTTTAAAGAGTTGTGTGAATGAATGACAGGTGAGTGGACTTCAGGGCGGTAACAGCCCTAGGGCCCTTTGCGGTTGGCTGGGCTATAAGCAGCATTACCTTACCTTACATCATCATTCTTTCAGGCACATTTTTTTAAGACAAAGGAGAGAAAATATTCAGTGAGAGATGTGTGTGAGTAGGTAGGTCCAGCCTAACAGTAGCCATGGCTAACAGGCAGCAGAACAGGAGAAATGCCAATTTCAACTTGTTCATACTCCTCAACTACTCAACACTGTCAAATAAAAAATATCTCCACATCTAAAATGAACCTCTAACATGAAGTCTGTGTGTTTTTTTTTATGGTATGAAAGAAGTGTGCTTTTATTGTGAACGATCTAAACACACAAACCACACACTGCGTTGGCGAGCTTGTGCAACGATTCAAGCCGCGGGCTATCCGTGACCCGCAAACAACAACATCCGGAAAAGTGTTCGTAACTTTGACAAACTATATGCACAGCGACGATGTTGGTACCATAATTATGAAACAGAAAAACCTGCAGAATCGATCGGTATAAAGTTCGTCATAGTTCCTTTTCATTAAGTGCCGCAAATTTTGTGCCGAAAGACTAGCATAAACTTCAAAAGCATATCAACATCGCTAATTCTGAACAAAACATATTGAAAGACCACTCGTTTTGTAGAAAAATCAATGCTCTTTTCGTTTCGTGTATATAAGGACGCACAGGCTGCTGTGTGTGTATAAGTTCCGGCCAGGATAAAGAGAGAACCCCGTAGTCCAATCGGCATTCAGCATTCCGACAACGGGGGGGGTACGAAGCTGACACGATGTTCGAGTCGAGTGGCGAGTTTAAACCGATGGATCTCAACGATTTTGAGCGTGATCTTGGTAAGTATGCGAACGATTCATTTGTTTAAGCCCTTGCCCTGTTATTTTCAAGGAATTTGTGTTTCTTAACTCTGGAAAATTATTTTAGAAGTTTTTTTTTTTTTCATCAGACATGTGCTCGGTCGAGTGGTGGTTGTTAGCTCCCGTGATCAGTACTAATGGTTGCAATCGGTGATCAACCTTTTAGTTTTAAAACAATTTCATAGAATAACTTTTACCCAAGCTCGTTCAGATTTTTATATAAAAAGGTTTATGATTTTTGTCTAGAGCGAAAATTACGAAATAAGATTAAAATTTGGCAGCTGTAACTTCGACAGGGACGATAACTCAGGTTTCAGACCTCAATGAAAATGAAAGTAGTAGCAGTTGTTTTGGATTATTTGCAGTACTGTTGTACCAAAATGAATCAATGAATTAATAAAATCAATAAATTGATAAATAAATGAGATAAAAGGAAAATAAAAAAAACTAAAAAGTAAACAAAAAATACTCATTAACTACTAATTAAAGAGAATGTTAGCTTGAAGCTGCAGTATGAGTGTGGCATATGTACTAAAAGATAGGAGTAAGAAAATCAGAATTTGGAAACTTGAAGCATGTATTATAATAAAAATGACTAGCTGGTGTGTGTGTGTGTGTGTGTGTGTGTGTGTGTGTGTGTGTGTGTGCTGGTAGCATTCACTTAAAAGTTATTGAAAATTGTGGCAATGTGTATTTAAAAAAATTTTACTGTTGAATCATATATCCATAAATTATAGAACTTGGTATATATATATAAAAAAAAAATGTTCTTCAAAGTTATCATGCACTTTCATTCACAGTCTCTGAATTCAAACAATCCATTTTCATCACTGATAGATCAAAACAAATGTCCAGTTATTAAACTGTGTTCAGTTTATTCAAAATTTTGTGTGTGTGTGTGTGTGTGTGTGTGTGTGTGTGTGTGTGTGTGTGTGTGTGTGTGTGTGTGTGTGTTTGCATGCATGCGTGTATGTGTGTGTGTGTGTGTGTGTGTGTGTGTGTGTGTGTGTGTGTGTGTGTGTGTGTGATAAATTTCAGAAGATGACCAGTACCTGCAAGAATCTGACAGTAGCACTGAAGAAGAACCACAAGAGCCAGATCATTCAGCACTTTTGGAACATGAAATAAATATTTGTCATCAGTCTTCTGATGATGAATCAGACTATGAATTTCCATTCAATTTCTCAGGCCAGGGACAGTCAGTAGCAGTTTTCTATGATGATGCATTTTACATTGGTCAAGTACTAGAAATTGTTAGACCTGACCTTGCTTGCATTTCCTTCATGGACCAGAAAGGAACAGAAAACCTGTTTAGATGGCCGTTGTCAGACTCCACTGGGGAAGTTGCAAGTAAATATGTCTTTTATTCAGACTTCAACATTCTACCAAAGAACAGAGTTTGGAGCATTGACTGTACCCAGCGGGGAACCCTGAAAAGAAGATACAAACAATATGTTAAAAAGTACTGTTAATGTTGGGGTACAAAATGGAGATGGCCAGTTTTATCTTAATGGTGATTGAAAAACAGGAACATGGAAAGAGGGTGATTTTTCTGGTATTTGAAAAGTTTTTTAAGACAGTTGTGATTTACTGTTCCTTTTGGACATATATATTTGCCTGTTATTTGGAACATATTTGCTTGGTGAAATTCTTGAGCATTTGATTCTGTCCCCGTGATAATGACGGAATATATGTGGAATGTAGGTGATTTTGTTTACTTTGATGTAATTTGTACATAAAGGTGAAGGTTGAACTCATGGATGTTTTTACCTTTAGGTTCCTTCTTCAATGCTGATTATTTTGATACCTCTACTTTGTCTGTAGCATGTGTCGTTCCAGAGTTATGGGTTGTTAAGTAACGGTACCCTGTGTTTGCCACAAAATGACACGTCGACAAATCAGCATTTTAGTCATTTTTGAAGAGGCACAGCTAAAAAAATGAATAATCATTGAGCTCTGGAAAAAAATAGGCTCAGTGTATCCATCACAGATAATAACTCTGCCAATCTGAGAGTATATTAGGTGAATAGTTCAGAAGATATGAGGGTCCAAACATGGCCCTTTGGCAAAAACGTGAAAAACGCCATTTTTTTACCCAATTTTAAAGCTCAATATCTCAAAAACTATTAAACCTATGGCCTTGAAATTTGGCATGTGTATCACTTTTAATGGGGTCTTTGAAAAATACAAAAGTTTTTTGAACCAGAAGAAATCCTACTTCAAGGGTGATTCAAACTCCTGACTGCCAGCTCAAAAGCTGTGATTTCAAGGGTGGTTTTATCTTCCAACTGTGAGCTCAAAACTGTGATTTCAAGGGTGGTTTTTATCTCCCAACTGTGAGCTCAAAAACTGTGATTTCGAGGGTGGTTTTATCTCCCAATGGTCAGCTCTCTCATGTAAGCACTCTAGCCATTTGGCTGTGATCTTGTGCATTATGTGGTTGTAAGGCTGCGGTGTCCTGAACATTCTGCGTTTAAGACATATTGTGGTCTTGTTTGAACATTAGGACATCATGCTGCATTGGAGTGCGAAGGCAGAAGCTCTTGAAATCTTGTTTTCATGAACAGGGCTGGAAGCTGTGTGTTTTTATGTTTGTTTTCGTGTTTTTTTGGTTTGTTTTTGCTTGATTGCTCCAGTGGTAGTGGAATGGTAAGTATGGTCTGTGACCAGCTGTAGTTTGATGTCAACAGGAGGACCGCGCCTTGAACCACAAAACGCCAGCCAGCCACACGCAAGCTGAAAATGCTTCCCTTTGTCCAGTCCCAGCTGAAAAAGTGAGACACCCTTTCCCTGCTTGGGTTTTATTTTTGACTCGAGAAAGGTGTAGGAATGCGTGTCGTTCTCTTTCTTTTTTTAAAAAGAATATTCACTGTTGTGTAGTATGCTATGACATTCACGCACACACACATGCATGTGCGCGCACACACATGCGCGTGCATGCACGCGCACGCACACAGACACACACACTCGCACACATGCGAGAGTTAGAATGGCCGGGTCAAGAATGACGGAGGGAGCACAGCCATGGTATTAGACTGCAGATAGGCAGGCCAGACAACAGTGTCAGAGTGTTATCATGAACATAGATATGATATTAGAGTTGGACAGACAGCCCAGTGAGCAGTTCAGGAGTGATAGAATGAGCGCAGATGTGACATTAGACATGGACAGATAGGCCAATGAGCAGTTCAGGAGTGATAGAATGAGAATAGATGTGAATTAGACATGGACAGATAGGCCAATGAGCGGTTGAGGAGTGACAGAGTGGCTGTAGGTGTGACAGTAGATTTGGACAGATGAGCCAAGTAACAGTTCAGTAATAGTAGAGGCCTTATGAAGCCTTTTATTTCAATGAATGGTGCTTTTACTTCAGCACAAGATACGTCTTCAAGGCTTTTTTTTTTTCTTAACACAATTTTGGATTCAACGTCATCAGTGAAACAAGAATTATTGTATGTTTCAAGTAAAAAGTAAAGGAAGTTTCATTGCAGTTTACCGTGGCACAATCGATTTCTTGCGTACAATACATGGTAGCAATTTTGAACACAGAAAATAGTTCTGAAACTCTGCCTAGCTGAATAAGAGAGAGGGAGAGAACTAGTTCAACTGCTGTCACAGAATTCACCATTTTGAAATCCAAGTTACAGGTGTGCTGAAAATGCCAGGAGAGTCTGTTTATGTGCAAACACAGTGGAATACCTAAGAGATAAGAGAAAGACATGATTGTTTTGAGTGTAACATTATTGAACAGGTAACATACACAAAAATGAATATCTGTTTCGAATAATGCTGTTTGAACGCCTAACATACATCAAGAGAGGAAAAAAAAAAAATTTGTGTGTGTGTGTAATACTGTGGAACATGTGTAATATGACAAGGGAAAAAGAACGCTGTGTCTGTGTACTACAGTAGTGATCTGTACATGCAATCGCTTGCTGTTTCCAGATCGGATCTGCACCTCATCTTCCTTGAGTCAGGCATCCTGAGTGCTCTGACGGTAAGATCGCTCACTGTTAAAACATTAAGAAGTGGTGGGGTCTGTGTGCGAGTGTATTGTGCGGATGTTCGGGTGTGTTGTGTTGGAGAGCTGAGCATGTTGGTTTGCTTGGGTCATCCTTTTGGTGGGTTGTTGCCTCCTTTGTTTCAGTGTTTGCATGGTTTGCGTGTGTTTTAGGTAAAAAGATACTGAAGTAGCATCAGTTTGAAGTTGTATACATGTAAATGTTTTGTTGTTGGAGCAAAAGTTTCTGGATTGTTTATGAAATTTATTGAGTAACGTTTTTGTACATTAGATTGTGGATCAGTTTTGTCAGGCTCTGTCTTGTGTGTCCTGTTAGTTGTAAAATTGTTGTAATTTTTATTGTGGAGTGACTTTTGTGTTGTGGTACCACCTTTTGTGTCCACAGTAAATCATTGTTCATTTTATCATGCAGTGACTTTAGCGTAGTGCCATCTTTGGTGTCCTCAGTGAATTATTATTCATTGATATATTTGTTGTGACTTTATTGTGGTACCACCTGGGTGTCCTTGGTAAATTGTTATTCATTAATATATTTGTAGTGACTTTAGTGTGAAGCCATCCTGGGTGTCTTCAGTTAATTATTATTCATTGATATATTTGTGGTGACTTTAATGTGGTACCACCTGGGTGTCCTTGGTAAATCATTATTCATTGATACATTTGTACATACTTTAGTGTGGTACTATCATGGGTGTCCTCAGTAAATTGTTATTGATACATTTGTAGTGACTTAAGTGTGGTTCCGTCTTGCATGTCCTCAGTAAATCATTATTCATTGAAATATTTGTAGTGACTTTAGTGTGGTTCCATCTTGCATGTCCTCAGTAAGTCACTATCCATTGATATATTTGTAGTGACTTTAGTGTGGTTCCATCTTGCATGTCCTCAGTAAATCATTATTCATTGAAATATTTGTAGTGACTTTAGTGTGGTTCCATCTTGCATGTCCTCAGTAAGTCACTATCCATTGATATATTTGTAGTGACTTTAGTGTGGTTCCATCTTGCATGTCCTCAGTAAGTCACTATCCAGTGATATATTTGTAGTGACTTTAGTGTGGTTCCATCTTGCATGTCCTCAGTAAATCACTATTTATTGATATATTTGTAGTGACTATAGTGTGGTACCATCTTGCACATCCTCAGTAAACTATTGTTCATAACTGTTGTGGACTGACTTCACTATAGCCCTATCTTGGGCATTTTCTCAGAAGTGAATTGTTGTTTTGGACGGCCATGATGCTGAGGTTGATTTGTTGTGGATCATTGTGTTCAAAAGAGGAGGCTGACTGATTGATGGTTTAACATTTCTACAGGACTGGTTAGCTCCCTTGCCTGACAAAAGTCTGCCACATTTGATGATCAGGGAAACCCTTCTTCGTTTGCTCATACAGGTAAATGTGTGCGTTTGTGTCTGTACATATGTGTTTATGTCTGTACGTATGTGTGTGTGTGTGTGTTTTTGTTTGGGTATTACATGTATGTTTGTGTGTAAGTGTATCATTTTCACATTTTTGTCTGTCCAAACAAATGCTTTATCTGCATTTGGCATGGAACACTACCACATTTTCACAATTTCAAAAAAAAAAAAAACAACAAAAACGTGAGAGCAGTGATCTGATCTCACATCCATACCCAGTTAGGGTGTAAGAGTGATAGTCCTTAGTTAGCTCAATTCATTGTACCATATTCAAATATTGCTCAGTTTTCTCCCTTTCCTCGGCTAGGGAACATGCCCTCCCTCTGCTTTTTGGAATTCAGACTTTGTTTTCTCAGTGCTCATGGATCCCCACAAGTGACCTTTCAAGCTCATGTTTGCCTCTGGCAAAGAAACCTCATTCTACCTTATATCCAGGGGGGGAGTTTCGTCTGATAATGCTCGCAAATTACACTCTTTCGCCACTCTCTAGGGCCACTCCGAGACAGTCCCCTTCCCAGGGGCCATCACTGGTTGGCAAGACTTACGAAATTGTCGAAAAAGGTCTGTGAAGTTAGGGTTTTCCCACCCCTCACCTACTCAAGCCTTTAATCTCCTTCAGAGTCCTTGGTTCAGTCATCCTCTCCACATACTAACACTCCACTCATCATCCGACACTCCCACACTCTGCAAGCCACACGTTTCAACAAAAACCTGTGGTGAATGTTCCTTCTTTTTTGCAGCCCCTTCTGTTTGGAACTCTCTTCCACTTTCGATCTGCTCTGCCAGAACTGACTCAGCTTTCCGCTCTGCACTCAAAACCCATCTGTTCAAGGAATTTTTTTTATAGAAAACATTTTTTGTCCTGGTATTGAGGTGTGCCATTGTGTTACGTGTTGTAAGTGTTACACTTGAAAACTGACAGTGTGTGTGGTGTCAACGTTGGTTGGCTAGCCCCCCCCCCCCCCTTTCCTTGCTACATTTCATTGTCATAATTGATGAGGATGACTTGGTTTAAGGCTTTGTATTGTGATTTTTAGTGATTTTATAGCTTTGTAAAGCGCTATGAGCTCTAGTTTAGAAAGGGCGTTAAAATACTGTAAAAGCGCTATGAGCTCTAGTGAGAAAGGGCGCTCTATAAATGTACGTTGTTATTACTTTTCTTTTTAATGTATTGGCAAGGCAACAAATTGATGATGTTCATAATATTGGTACAGTTCTGTCATCAGCAGTGACAGCCTGAAGAGCTGCAGTATAGGAAAGGTCACAAATTAACGATGCTAAGATATTGTTACAGTGGTATAGGCAAGGCCGTAAATTAATTTACATTGATGATACTGTTTCAGTTCCCATTCATCAGCAGTCAGTCTGAAGAGCAGCTTTATAGGCAAGGCCACAGAATAATGGTATTCAACAGTGACAGTCCAGCAAAGTCACAAATGAATGATACTATGATAGTCTTACAGTGGTACAGGCAAGACCTTTGATCAGTGCTGTTCCTCATACTGTTCCAGTTCCCAGTCATCAGCAGTGACAGTCTGAAGAGCAGCGGCATAGGCAAGGCGGTCATGTACCTGTACAAACACCCCAAAGAGCTCAGGGAGAACCGGGAAAGAGCTGGAAAACTGATCAGTAAGTCCTTACCAATACTGCTTGAGTGTTTTGACCAAGGAAGGTTCGCTGATATATCTGTTTTTGCTGTTCATTTTTTTTATTGTTGTTGTCTTGAGGAGTAGGTTTTAGTATGGTTTGAAGAGATCTGACTCCAACCAAAGAAGGCAGATACAAATGAAAACACAAAACAAGGAGTACAGTTACACAGACGGAAACATGTGGGAAGTCGGTGGTAACCTGTTGGAAGTTGTGGAAACCTGTTGGAAGTTGTGGGAAACCTGTTGGAAGTTGTGGGAAACCTGTTGAAAGTTGGTGGAAAGTGGTTGGAAGTTATGGAAAACTTGTGGAAGTGGGTGGAACGATGGCGTCATGGAAAAGCTGTGGGAAGTCATGGGAAACTCTTGGGAAGTCAGTGAATTCCTGTTGGGAATCATGGGAAACCTGTTTGAAGCTGTGGGAAACCTGTTAAGATTTGTGGGAAACCTGTTAGAAGTCAGTAGAAACTGGTTGGAAATTATGGAAAATTCATGAAAGTCGGTGGAAACCTGTGGGAAAGTTTGTTGGAAAGTTGTGTGGGGAAACTTGTTGGAAGCCTGCCCTCAGTTCTGATGTCCCCGTGTCTGGTGGCCATGTGTGTAGATGACTGGTCGCGCCCCATCTTCAGCCTGACCTCCGACTTCAAGAACATGACGCGAGAGGAGCGCCAGCAGCGTGATCTTGAGCAGGAGCCCAAGAGACGACGAGTGAGGTGAGCTGGGGGGGCAGGGGTCCACCTGCAGTGTTCTCTTGTGGGGCAGCATCTGCTGTGGGCGTCGCTGAGGACCTGGGGCAGAACGACCTCTGTTTGGGCTCAACAGCACAATGCACAGACATGTGCATACATACACGCTTGTACATTTAGTGTCTGTTTTTCTCTCTCTCTCTCTCTCTCCATCTCTCTCCCACATTCTCTCTCTGGATTATAGACATGCTGATGTGTGTACACCATGCTTCACATGCATTCAGTGTCTGTTGTTTATTTGCACATAGAGACATGCATACATACTCATTTGTATGTACATTCTCTCTCTCCTCTCTCTCTCTCTCTCTCTCTCTCTCTCTCTCTCTGTTCTCTCTCTCTCTCTTTCTCTTCCCCCCTCCTCCTCCCCTCCTGTCCTTACCCAGTCTGGTTTGTTTTGGTTCTTGTCAGGGAATGGTTCTGTTGCTGTCTTGCTTATTGTTCTGGTCTTTTTTCTTTAGTCCCTTATCCTGTGATGTTTGTGTGTGTCCTGCTTCTTTTTGGCTACTGAGTGAGGTGAATGATTTGTCTTGTTTCTGTTGGTCACAGTTCTGACGGTGGACAGACGCCTCGACAGAACATTGACAACGCCTTGCAGGGAGCAGAGGTAAGTTTGAATCAAAAATTTTTTTTTTAGTTGTTGGTGGTGATGGTTTTTGGCTTTTTTTGTTCATGGATCAGTTTAGTTTAAGGTTTTACTCAATTTCTACCAAATCATTTAAGGTGTAAATCATGTTCTGGACAGCTTATCTTAAACCTTAGCTAACTTGATCAACATTCAGCAGATCTTCAATTGAGCACAGAAGAGAAGCAAAAATTAAGCAAAGAAACAAACAAAAAATCTGCAGTTGTCCATGTAACAAAAATCTTGAGAAAAACTAAGTATTATATGACAAGTAATGGTGGGCTACAACAAATAAGCGTTGGTTATTACTGTGACTGCTACCACTACTGCCACTGCTGCTGTAAAAACTTTGTGTTCCTTCACATTTGGTCTGCAGCAGCAAAAGATGTGGAAGATTTTACAGGTTTAAATCATGTTGACAAGGTAGAATCTTAGTCCCCAGGCCTCTCTCGCTTATCTGTGTTTGGTTGAAGGTTGGGGAAAGAGGAGGAGGGGGGGGGGGGGGGGGAGGACAGTGGGCCGTTTTGTCCCTCTGAGTACTGAGGGAGATGACAGAGACCACACACTGTCACACAGCCTTTCTCCTGACATGCAGTGGTGGTGTCTGTGCCTGCAGAGCCCTGAGACCGGGTGATCCCGGGTGGGTGTACCGAGCCAGAGTTCCCATGCCTTCCAACCGAGACTATGTCAACCCGCCCACCAGCAGTGTGGAAGCCCCTCCCTCCAGGGTCTGTGGTTGTGTGGGGGTGGGAGTGGGGGGGTGTCAGAGTGGGGTGATGGGTGTCAGTGTGTGTGTGTAGGTGGTGTGTATGGGTGGGTGTGTGTGTGTGTGGTGCAGTGTGGTGGAGTGGTGTGTGTGTGTGGTGCTATGGGGGGGAGTGAGTGTGTGTGTGTGTGTGTGTGTGTGTGTGTGTGTACTCTGTGTGTGTGTGTGTGTACTGTGTGTGTGTGTGTATGTGTGTGGAAGAATATGTTACGCTGTGTAATATGTACTTACATACATGTGTGTGTGTGTATATGTGTGTGTGTGTGTGTGTGTGTGCGCGTGTGTGTGTGTGTGTGTGTCTGTGTTATGTGTGTGTATAATATAAGCATGCACATGAATATGCATGACCTCATATATAGACGCACTTTCTCTCTCTCTCTCTCTCTCTCTCTCTCTCTCTCTCTCTCTCTCTCACTCACACACACACTCACTCTCACACACACACACGCACGCACGCACAGAGTTGCACACACATACACATGCGCGCGCGCACACACACACACACACACACACACACACAAACACACACACACACACACACACACACACACACACACACACACTCTCTCTCTCTCTGTCCTTTTAGAGAGAGAGAGAGATTCATTTTGTGATAATTATTTTATGATCTGATTTCAAATTATTTGGAATTATATCGCTTTTTACGATCAATTTCTGGAATAATTCAGATTTCCTAAATTCAAATGTTTTCAGCTTATCTTCATGTAAACTTGATGTGAATTTAGTGTGTAGCTGTCCTGATAAGAAACTGTTTTCAGTTGGCCTTACATTCTTAATTTGATTACCATAAGCTGATCAAGATTGAGGTCATTAAGGAAGTCTTTTTTAATGTTAATTTTTGTAAAGAGACTGAAATTTTTTATTTTCACTTATAAAGAGACTTAAAGTGACTGCAATGCCAACAGTTTAGATTGCAACATGACGGAAAAGAAGCAAAATACCAACACATGCAAAACAAGCTGCAAATTAGTGCTTTGTACACAAGCAGACAAGTGACTTTTTGACAAATATGTCTTCTTCAGACGTTACAGATGATACACATAAAAAATGCACAAAATAGTACTACTCCTTACAGTGTGAACAAAGGTAGTCGCCATGTGTCATTTGGCATGTGGTCATTTGGCATGTGTAAAGGAGTAGTGGTGTGGTGGTATGGTGTCTGTTCCATGTCCAGCAGTGACTTATTGTGGCACACAATGATGGGTATGTCCTTACAGCCTAGCAGTAAGAAGAAGATCACTCGCTACGAGCAGCACGTGCGCAACTTCAAGGAGAAGAAGAAGTACATCAAAGGGCGGCGAGCTGTCAACATCAGTATTGAAGGCCGAAATATGGCCCTGTAATTGTGCTGCTGTGTGTGTGTGTGTGTGTGTGTGTGTGTGTGTGTGTGTGTGTGTGTGTGTGTGTGTGTGCCGGCATGCGTGTGTGTGCTGGCATGCGTGTGTGTGTGTGTTGTTTGTGTGTTTGTGTGTGTGTTTGTGCGTGTGAGCGCGCATGTGCGCAATGTGTTGGGAGTGTTGGGTGGCAGTTACGCGCCGTTGCTTAGAATTGCATAGAAGTGTGAGACGGAGAAGGAGGACAGAGTAACACTTATTGTGCAGTGCTCTGTGGATAAAAGTTTAGTATGCATGAATTCAACATATGTGTATATGTATGCATGGAAAGACAGCAGAAAAGAATAAACATGGATTATTTTTAAAACCTACCAATGTATGTGTGCTTTGAAAGAGAACATTTATGTCCTGACAGCCAGTTGGGGATAGGAGGGAACTTAAAGGTGCACTAAGTGAAGAGCTTTTTATGTTCTGTTACAAAATCTGTGGGGGTTTTTGTTTACTGTCACAGTTTCTCTGGAGATTTTTGCATCGTCATGTCTGTCATGAAAAAGCAGACAGTACAGGACGGAGTGTATGTGGACAGATTTTTATAGAACATGCAAGGAAAGGGAAAATATCTGACGGGACATGTGTGACATAATGGAAAGTTTTGACAGGACATATATGTGACAACATGGAAAGTTTTTGACAGGACGTAGATTGTGTCAGTGGAAAGCTTGTGACGGGACATCAGTATGTGATGAAAGAGGAAAGCATGTGACATGACTCCAGTATTTGACAAAGTGGAAGACTTGTGACAGAACATAGGTATGTGATAAAATGAAAAGCTTGTGACAGGACTGGTAAATGTAACACAAGTGGAAAGTTTGTGACATGATCTAGATATTTGACAAAAATGGAAAGTTTGTGACAGGACATAGGTATGTGACAACGTAGAAAGTTTGTGACAAGACAGAGGTTTGCGATAAAAAGAAAGTTTGAGGCAAGACTAACGATACAAAGTGGACTGTTTGTGATAGGACTAACAATGCGACATAGTGGACGTGTGTGTGTGACAGAACTGACGATGTGACAAAGTGCAATGTATGTTTGTGACAGGACTAACAATGTGACAAAGGGGAAGTTTGGGACGTGACAAAGATATATCTTGCAAAATGGAAGGCATGTAAAGACATTGACTGGTGGCATTTTGAAGTTTTGTGACAAGACACGGTTATGTGACAAAGCAAAAAGCTGGCAGTGCGACAATAGAAACAGAACAGGGTGCATACGGATGTGGAATGCCTGAAGAAGCATCAGAACCTTGCAGAATGGTGTAAATAGTTGACAATTAAAGGCTGGTCACAGCAGATAATTTTATCTATAGTGGACCCTTTTGTGAAGCTAGCATCATGTGTAGGTTGTCTTCAAGGAACGCCTAGTGGCAGGGAGCAACAATCTCCCACAGTGCGTGCTAGCCAAGTTTCTTTTCTTCCATTTGGAACATGGTCTGACCAAAAACGTTTGTATGTATGTTTGTTCAGGAGAGAATGACCCCTCTTTTTTTTTTTTTTTTTGCTCATGAAAGAAATGTGTAGAAAGTCTGTATTGATAAATTCTTGCCAGGGGTCAGGCTTTGGTATTCTCTCCTCTCTCTGTGCTCCACAGGAATGTGAAGTTTTTACACTGCCTGGCACACAGCTAGTGTAGCGTGCATCGTATGGTGTCATCTGTGGTACATTTTAGTGTCCTGATGGGAAAATTGAACAGTTGAAGCATTGTCTCACATGAAAGTATCTAGGAATAAGCCAGTTCTGCTGAAAGTGAAAAGTGTTAGAGAGGTAAGTTAGTTCTCTCACAGGAAAAAGAAAATAAGAGTATGCCAGTAAAATAAAAGTATCCGAGAGTACTGTTACATTGAAAAGTCTTTCACCGTAGAGTACGATTGTTCTGTTTTAGAGGAGTAAGACTGTTCTTTCACAGTGAAATGTAGCAGGAAAGAAACTCGTTCTGTTTTAGAGGAGTAAGACTGTTCTTTCACAGTGAAATGTAGCAGGAAAGAAACTCGAAGGAGAGCTGGACTGCAGAAGCTGTTCAGAGAAGAGGGCTCCCCCTCTCAGCCAAATATTTTGACTTTGAATTCCTGAGACCTGAAGGGGACAGGGCTACATCCAGGTCATGATCCTCAGTTGCCCTTTTGCGGCCTTTTTTTTTTTTCCTTCCCCCGGTGCTGCAGGGATTTGAACCAGCAACTTTTGGATGAGTAGGCATCTCAAGAATGCCTTTTTTTTGTTTGTTTTTTGTTTGTTTGTTTGTTTTAAGAGGGATATCTTACATCACCATTGGACACCTGCTGTGGGAAAGGTTAGCCCTATGGAATTAACTTTTGTTCCTTCTCAATCACATCCAGATGATACTCTTTTCAGCTGCCTCTGTCATTGCTCGGGTCACCTTCTTACCTGAAATCCTGAGCTGTTTCATGAGATCAAAGGCTGGTGAGCCAGTGTATCCTCTTGCTCCAACCTCTGTGGTGAGGATTTTGGTTTGGAAACCAGATTCCCTCAAGCTGCTGCTTAGACTGGCATACTTCTTACTGTCTTTTAGATGTGAGCTCGCTCCATGTTGCTTTCTTATAGCACCGCGAGTTCAGTCTGAATGATCCACTTCGATAAGCTTGAGAGGAGAACAATACCCAGTCTCATGCCGTTCTTGTTGATGACCTCTGCATGGTTCTCTCATTGTGGAAGGTCTGCTGTGCAGTCCCAGTCATCCACTTCATCCAGCAAGTCTTGTTTCCATGTTCGTGGTATCACAGCTGTTCCCAGACCATGATTTCTGGCAGCCTGCCTTGTAGAACATCGATGCTGGAGCTCTTGGTGGTTTTGCGTTTCCTCTGGCTGTGCATGTGCAATCTCCTTAACCCTGTGGGTTGGGCTTGCATGTGTACCTTACCTAGGTAAATGCTGCTTTGCATGAACTCCAGACATACTGCACCGTTTGTTTGCCCAGACAGAGCAGAGATGTAGGGTCCTCTGATTTCCCTCATTTCACCAGGTTTGAAGTTGATGGCAGGAGATCATATACAAATCTTAGGTTGAAGCTGATTTTAAGAGATCCATGTGCCATGTCATTCTGGCCGAGATTGTCAGTTCTGTCATGGTGAAAAGAATCTAGAGTAAGAGTACTGAGACAGTTGGAAAACAGCAGTTTGGTTTTGTCCATGTGGAATATAGGAGTAATCTGGTTTTGTAAATATTGAGCATAGGAGCAGTCTGGTTTGTCTGGTTTTGTGAATAGGAGCAAAAAGATCACTTCTGTCTTTTGAATTCATCACACAAATGTGGCATCAGGTGAGAAAGGAAAAGAGAAGTAAAAAGACTTCAGAAGAAACAAGCCTTTGGCAGATCCAACTTTGACTGTGGACAGAGAGGATTGGAACACGCGTGAAAGAATTGTTTGTAAATTGTATTTCTCAGGATGCTGCCTTCACAGATGATAACAAAATGACCCATTGTAACTCTGGACCTAAAAGAGATGGAGTGTGTGTGTGTGTGTCTTCGGGATGGTTCATTTGGCCTGTAAACATGCTTTGAATCAGAATGCTGCGTTTGTTTATGAATGTAAATAAACAAATCTTATCAGAAAAGAAAATTGTTGTGTCCTTTGCTTTGTGAACAGCATTGGTGAAACCTTCATGACTTTAAATGTTGCTATGTGATTCCGCTTGCACTGGACTAGAGTTAGTAAGAATCTCTTTGTTGTGATCTTCACACATACGCACAGACACGCACACACACACACACACACAGACGCGCACGCATGCACGCACGCACACACACACACACACACACATACACACACACACACACACACATACACACATCTCTCTCTCTCTCTCTTTCTCTCTCTCCACTCCCCTCCTCTCTGTCACTTGGTCTCTCTCTTTCCCATTTTGAACAACTCAAATGAAAGTAAAACTAGTGATAGGGAGCTGTGAAATGTCAGGGCTATGGACTGCTGTAGCCTATATATAAAATAACATGTTGCTCTCTCACTCTCTCAGAGCAATACAAAAAGACAGTAAAACCAGTGAAATATCAGGGCTGTGGACTGCTTTAGGACAGATGATGACACGTACTGCTCCAGTGGATTGCTGATGGTATGAGAAGACATGGTGTCTGGGTGTAGGTTTGTGCAGAAGACTTTAGAGCCACTGAAAGGGCACAGGATTGATTTGGAATGGTGTTGAGGGTGGGGAAGAGTTGGGGGGATGTGCTCAGTGGATTGGAAACCAAATGTGTTGACAATTTGAAAAAGAAAGAAGACTGAAGTTGATATGAGATAGTGCAGCGTTTGTTGGTCAGGTTTGATCAAGAACTTTAAAAAAAAAGATTAACAAAAGATTAGCAGAATTGCTGCCATGATTTGGATTCCACATGGGAAGGTGGGAGGGGATGGGGTGGGGGTGTCTTGTTGGTCATCCACAACTCTTTGTTGTTGAACTGTATCTATCTGAATGCCTCACTTCTTGCTTTGTCTGTTTGGGTTGCTCTTCACAAAACGCTAACTGTGTTGCTTTATTACATTTGTCACCATCGCTGTCAGTTGAGAAGGGCTGGTCAGCCTAATTGAAAGACAGTACATTCTTTTTGTTCCCCTCGCTCTTGTGTGACTTCAATGTCCGAATGTGCTCATGGTAGTGTAAACAAGGAACTGGGAAAGACGCAGTTCGGCAAAGTTCTGGTCGAGCAGAAACCCTGACGGAACCATCATCGTTCCAACAACTCCTAAACAACTAAATAAATGGGTTTAAGTCGGACTACCAATAAAATGAAATTCTTCACAAATTGGTTCAACATCCTGTCTACAGCACGGCATGAATGGACAACGTTTGATTGTACCCATCAATGAGCAAAATCGAAGCATTAAGTGATTTTCAATCATTTATTTAAAAAACAAAGAGAAAAGAAAGGCAAGCTAAACGGTTGGTTTGGGATAAATTTCTGCTACAACCTGACTGAAAGCAAATTCTTCTCCAGAGAATAAAGAAAAAAGGTAAACAGAGAAGGAAATTAATGGGACACTCAAATACTTCAATCCTCTGCCTCAAACCTGCAGGGCGCCCTGAACACAACCTGTTGGCTGGACCCCACCTGCGATGTGGTCGTCAAAAAAAAAAAAAAAAAAAAAAAAAAAAATCCTTTCTCTCATTCGTTCGCTCGCTTGGTCGCTCTCTGGCATAAATTGATGAAAAGAACCACACGTGATTAGCCTTGAAACTTTTGTACGCCCAAGGGAGATAAGCGTTTCTTAATTTTTTGTCACTTCAAAAGACTTAACGGTCGCAATCACTCCTGTTCATATTATCATCGACTCTTATCACGATAGGATTTGACCTTTATGTTAATCTCCCTCTCCCTCTTTCTCTCTCTCTGTGTTATAAAAGCATGCCGAAAAGCGCAGATGAAAGGCCAGTGTTGTGAGTACTGCCCCCTGTTTCCCACCCGCTACCCCCCCCCCCTCCCCCCCCCCCCCCACCCCCACCCCCCATGTCCCGAGAGTTCCTATGATAACCATCTCCATATTCCCTTTAAGTCGAGAAACGGATTATCAAAAGGACTGCCATGAGGGTGGCTCCAGTGCCAAGGCCGCGGATGAAGATGACGTGGTTCGGTCAGTTTTGTGTAATAAGACACAGCCATGGGACCTTTGGCATTTTCTTGGGAGTCAAGTCATTCTCCTACCTTTGTTTAGCATGTTTTTGCAGCTCATTTTCTGTCAATATATGAAAATAAAGTTGTTGCCGATCGAACACCCTTCGCGTCCCTAGTGCAAGAACCATTGAAGGTTTTTCACTCAGCGGCGTCGGGAAATATTTTGCATTGGAAGGGAGTACCGCTCTATCTATGGTATTAGCAGTCATACCAGTGGTTTCGGAACCGGGCAGACAGAATATTCGAGGCTGTAAACATGTGTGTGTGTGTGTGTGTGTGTGTGTGTGTGTGTGTGTGAGAGAGAGAGAGAGAGAGAGAGAGAGAGAGACAATGTGAGCGCGCGTGTACACGTGTGCTTGTGTGAATATATATATATGTGTGTGTGTGCGTGCGTGTGTGTGTGTGTGTGTGTGTGTGTGTGTGTGCTCTATCATACAGGTTCTTCAAGTAAGCTGATTTCACAGGCCCTGAAAAATATGCCTTTAAAAATACTGCATGGATGTTTGGGCGAACTGCTCGCCAATTCAGGCTGCCCCCCCCCCCCCCTCCCCCCCTACACACTCACACCCTTCCTCTCCACGGCCCCTCCCCCCCCCTTCCCCCCTCCTCTCCCCCCCCCCCCCCCCCCCCCCCCCCCCCCCCCCCCCCCCCCCCCCCCCCCCCCCCCCCCCCCCCCCTTCCAATGCCAATGCAAAATATTTCCCGACGCCGCTGAGTGAAAAAACTTCAATGGTTCTTGCACTAGGGACGCGAAGGGTGTTCGACCGGCAACAAATTTTATTTCATATATTGACAGAAAATGAGCTGCAAAAACATGCTAAACAAAGGTAGGAGAAAGGCTTGACTCCCAAGAGACGCCAAAGGACACGTGTATGACCTACGATGCCAGACAAGAAAACAAACCTCTGGTAACACAGGGCAGACGGCTTGGACAAAGAGCAGCTCTCCTTGATCAGTTACGTTATATAGGCCTACCCTACAGAACTGGCGAGGGTATTCTCTTCGCGCCTTCACTGGAAAGAAATGTGAATGCAACGGGGTCACAGGGTACATTTCTGTCACATTAACGAACAAGTGTTGAACTGAAGTACGAAGTGCAGCAAATGCTTGGCTGTTCATAACCCCATTAGTGAGAGTTCCTGTCTTTTTCTACTTCTCTTTCTTCTTCTTCTTTTTTTCTTTCCTTCTTTTCAATCTTTCCGTCTTTCTTTCCTTTCTTCTTTTTCTCTTTCTTTCTTTCTTTCTTTTCTTCTTTTCTTTCTTCTTTTTTTTCTTCTCTTTCTTTCTTTCTTCTTCTCTCTTTCTTCTTCTTTATTTGTTTCTTTCTCACTTCTTTCTTTTTTCTTCTTCTATCTTTCTTTCTTGCTTTCTTGCTTGCTTTCTTTTTTCCCTTTTCATTCTTTCTTTCTCTATTTCTTTTTCTTCCTTTTTTTTTTCTTTGCTGCATCCATAACAAACTTTGACATATATATATATATATATATATATATATATATATATATATATATATAGATAGATAGATAGATAGATAGATAGATAGATAGATAGACAGACAGACAGGTAGATAGATAGATAGATAGATAGATCTAGATGTGTGTGTGTGTGTGTGTGTGTGTGTGTGTGTGTGTGTGTGTGTGTGTGTGTGTGTGTGTGTAGTGGTGAATGTTGAGTTGTTCTGAACAGTACAATCACTAATCTCTTGAATTTTGAAGGCTGTAATGACCAGAAAAGCTTGGAATATAAGAAAACTTTGAAAGAGAATCAGATTCAGATCAGTTCTGGGAAAACAGTAAAACCAAATAATCCCACAGAAAAGAGAAAAAAAAAAATTACATCCGAAAATGCAATGTAAACCGAACATGTACGTCTGATCTACAACTTTCAATTATGTCTGGTTTAATCAAATGCGGAACTGTTGCATTTTCTCTCTCTCTCTCTCTCTCTCTCTCTCTCTCTCTCTCTCTCTCTCTCTCTCTCTCTCTCTCTCTCTCTCTCAACACACACACACACACACACGTACGCACGCACGCACGCACGCACGCACGCGCGCGCGCGCGCGCGCACACACACACACACACACACACACACACACATATATATATATATATATATATATATGTGTGTGTGTGTGTGTGTGTGTGTGTGTGTGTGTGTGTGTGTGTGTGTGTGTGTGTATGTATGTATGATCATCATCATTATGTGTGATCATGCGCACACGATTTGCTTGCTCGTTTGTGTATGGCACATAATTTCAAAAACACAAGCCCATGGTCGCAGGCGCGCACGCACACACACACACACACACACACACACACACACACACACACACACACACACACACACACACACACACACACACATTCAACTTAAGTGTCCGTTTCATTCCAGCCCTGTCCACCTCTCTCTCTTCCCACCATTCCCCCATAGCAATGACTTACTCCATCGCCCCTTCCATTAAAAAAGAAGCTGCACAAGTTCAGAGTTAGTATGCAGTCCTTGACCAAACAAGTGGCTGGGAGGAAACATCACTGGTGCTTCCCCTTTTGTGGAACATGGCTAAGGGCACTGCAGCACAAGCATATAAAGAGACACAAGCAAGCAGTCCCCCTGATGTGACTTCCCATTACCAGCAGAAGGCGCCTACGTGGCAGATACGCGCAGGGCGGCGCAGCCTACCTCCCTGCATCCGAAGTGACGACGGGTCTAACATGCGTCGACAGGGAACGGTTCTTGAGGCTGTGGAGCAGTTCGACGACGAGGTACTGCCATTCTTCGACTTCACCGTGGCCTGCACGACCAGCAGGGCCCTCCCCTTGGGGAAGAGAGTGGCGGGAACGACCCTCACAGGCGCAGAGTGGACGTGGATTTTCGCGGTGGCTCGGTGACTGCTGTTCAGCCTGTTTCCTAGGTTGGCCTCACGCGGCACAGGATCGTCACCACTCAGCATGAAGACAGCCTTGGAGAAGGGTAACAGGGCAAGACACCATCATCACCCAGACATCCGTCTTGGACGACCCACAACGGAAGAAGAAAACTCTGACTACAAAACGAATGAACATTCTGACCTCGGCTCGTGCCTAGGGACACAACTACCCTGGATGCCTCGTTCCCAGTGTAGATACAGACTTCACCAAAGCCTGTCAGCTTTCCAAATCCGTCAGAAAAAAAAAAATGACTTTACACACGGCAGCGTACTGCAGTGCACAACATGTCCCTGAAAGCTGTGCCATGAGGACGTTAAACTCAACCACTGTAGTCCATTGTCATTCTCCCAACGACACGTACTGTCTGACCCTTGAAAGTTACGCATGCTGAGCAGCCCATGTTACGTAGAGCAAGCTCAGTTTGTTGTCCAAGAGAGCTGAAGCCGCAGTGAATTGTGGGTGGGATTTCAAGCACAAAACTGATGTCGACATGTTTTTTTCTGGCAGCCTCATTTACGCACTGATAGGCTATGTTGATAATTTTGTTAATTTCACATACAAAGGTCCTTTTTGGAATAACATATCAAACATGTTGATAATTTCACATACCAAGGTCCTGTTTGAAATAACATATAAAACACATGTCGATAATTTCACATTACCAAGGTCCTTTTTGAAATGACATATATAAGCATGTTGACAATTTCACATACCCAGATCCCTTTTTTAAAAAAAATAACATATAAACATGTTGACAATTTCACAACCAAGGCCCTTTTTTGAAATGGCATATCACAGTTGTTTCGTTATGAAAAAAAAAAAAAAAAAAATCAGACCCCGCTCTGACTTGAATCTCAGAATCGGAGTGACGTCCCTTTATGACAGTACCCTGTCTTAAAATAGATGCGGGGACGCACACCTCGATTTGAGATTACTCTCTGAAAATGCGTCGGCACACGTGCAGAGCAATAATAGTGTTTTCATGTTCATGCTTTGTGTAGGCCTGTGACTAATCCCAAGTTTTGAATACAGATTGAAAACAAATATGATTTAACTTTCATACCCTCCCGACACCCCCTCCCTCCCTCCCTCCCTCCCTCCCTCTCTCTCTCTCTCTCTCTCTCTCTCTTTTTTACTCCATTTTTTTTTTAATGCTCAGTAACTATGCAGTGGGGGGGGGGGGGGGGGGGGGGAGGGGGGGGGGGGGGACAGAAATTACCGGTCCGCCAAACGAAGGAACAAACAAATAAATAATGAACAAACACAACGCGTTTCGACCTAGTGGTTTTCTTCAGGCAGGACAAATAACATTCATTACAATGGAATAGAAGGATAAACGGACAGCCACTTTTAACTCTGATCTGGGTGTAAAATTTGATCTTGTGCGAACATGGACGCAGGGATAATAATTCTTACACTCAAAATTACATTCATCTGTTGCTTCGTTGCAAAAAAAAAAAAAAAAAAAAAAAAAAAAAAAAAAAAAAAAAATCCGTGATTAAAAATTTCCCTCCCTTTGATGCTGACTGCGTTCTGGGGGTATTGTTTTGTGCAATTTCTTTTTTTTTTTTTTTTTTTTAATGTGTGTCCTCTGTAACGTTTGAAGAAAGCATAATTTGTCTAAAAATTCATTATCTGATTTGTATGGTACACTACCTTCTGTTAATTCATATTTCACCTCGTTTTCAGTAACACACACACACACACACACACACACACACACACACACACACACACACAACACACACACACACACACACACAGAGAGAGAGAGAGAGAGAGAGAGAGGAGAGAGAGAGAGAGAGAGAGAGAGAGGAGAGAGAGAGAGAGAGAGAGATCTGTGTATATGTATATATGTATGTATGTATGTATGAATGTATGTATGTATGTATGTATGTATGTCATTAGGAATTGTCCAGAAATATGTGGTTCCAGGCCTTTGCCGGCTCGGTTCGTCCAAATATAGGAGCAAAAAAAAAAAAAAAAAAAAAAACTGGCAAAATACTTGAGTATGTCAGTAATGACTGGGTCAAGGCGTGTTTGGGTGAGACGACAGTTCCTCAGAAACAGGCAAGAGCCCTAAATCCACGCAAAAAAAGAAGAGAGAAAAATGGACAATGAGAACGCGAGACGAATAGAGAAGAATAAAGGGAAGAGAGAGAGAGAGAGAGAGAGAGAGAGAGAGAGAGGAGAGAGAGAGAGAGAGAGAGAGGAGGAGGGGGGAGGGGGGGGGGGGGTTTAGGATAGAGAGAGCGAAAGGAGAGAGGGGGCATGAAACAGAAAAATGTCACTCTTTTAAAACATACTTTCTGGACCATGACTGTCTGTTGTTGTTTGATCATTTATGGACAAGGTTGCATAATTGTAGTTATCAGAAAGTTTGCAAATAAAAATGATTGATATGTATGTGTGTATGCATATACATGTTTATTATCTTTGCGACTCGTACACAAAAAATCTGTGGGAGTTTTTGAAATCCCCCAGACGCCGCCAACACTTTCTATCCCCCGCAAAACGTCACGTCGGACACTCCCTCGCTAGTCTGCCTCGGGCTTTAGGACAAGACTGAAGCTCCATTGAGACAGGCCGTGATATGGGCCAGTTGTGGGTGGGCAGTGAGAAGAGGGAGAGAGGGACTAGTTGGGGGTGGTGTGACAGAGGTGTGTGTGTGTGGGTGGGGTGGGTAGGGGGGAGTGGGGTGGTAGGGGAGGGAGGGTGTTAATGGGGGTGGTGTGGTAGGGTGGGGCAGGAGCAAGACAGGAATGTTGTTCGGTGGGTGTGCATTTGGAGGTACACAAAAAGAAGCGAACGGCGCTCGGATATAAGGCTTGACAGATAAGATATGTTAGAGAGAGAGAGAGAGGGTGTGGGTTGGGGGTGTGTGTGTGTGTGTGTGAGTGAGTGTGGTATGGCCTGAGTGGTGTGTGCTGTGTGT